>JAVQJG010029524.1:0-50731 GCA_036024015.1 Craterocephalus amniculus
GTGGAGGCTGTTATGTACAAATTAAAGTGAACAATGAAAGGGGTGTGTGTTAATATAACACCTGTGTGCTTTGGAAGTACGTTAATATAACGTACATCCAGATGTCGTTAACATAACGAATTTTGTTGTGTCAGTTAGTCAGGTAAGTCTTTAAGTGCTTATTGAGTCAGCAAAACATTTTCCAAAAGTTGTTTATATGTTGTTGGCTTATTTTTCTTTTTTCTTTTTTACCATAGATGGCTTGTTATATTTGATTTTGACTGACAGATCCTCAAGATGATTTATTATTGTTATTATTAATAATAATAATAATAATAAAATAATATTAATAATTTTAAGTAAACAAAATGTTTATGTTTAACTTTCAATTTGATTAGCTTTTAAATAAATGTAAGACTCAAGTTAAATGTGCACAGTTAATCTTAGAATGAGCTGTTATGATCATTTGATCATTTGACCGATGTAGACAGACAAGTAGTGCCCTTCCCAGTAATCGTATTATCGTCATGTGTCTGGGTCCAAAAACCAAGATGGAGGGGTCCAGATGCCAAACTACAAACTTCTAGGTGATGTCAGCAGTGTGTGGTAGCTAGGCTAGTCATGACACAAGGTTGGACTTTCTTATGATCTCATCAAGAAAGAATCTGACATTAACGTTGTGGGATGTTAGTTCTGGGTTTTTAATTCCTAACGCTACATATACTTTGAAGTCAGTGGTTCTCATAAAGTATGAAGTTTAAAACAATAAGTGATAAAATAATCGCTTATCACAGACTGTTGGAAGTTGTTGGTGGAAGTTGTGTTGTAAAGTAGGGTGAGATGGCGGGTAGCAGGAAGGGAATGATGGAAGGAGATAAATAAGAGGGAGTGTGGTTAGAAGGGCTGGGGGGCTGGTACAACCCAAAATAGCCGGCTCACATGTTTGCTGTGTGTGTGGTGAGCTATGAAACCGAAAGAAAGACGTCCTGCTGGATGCCTGACTAATCTAATGTTCACCCTTAGCAAAATTTTTCTAAGCTGAGGGTTGATAGATTTTTCTCTGTTGGCTTGTTTGTCTTCCTGCAAGACCCCCCCCCCCCTCTGTTCTTTCTGCACTCAGAGTTATTTGTCATTGTCTTTCTCGTAGCCATAACGTGATCTGATGTTAAACCGTGGCTCTGACTGGCAAAAATCCAGTAAGAAAAGGTCATTGTCTCGGCTCATTAACTCATCTGTGTTAATTTTTTTTTTTGGCTTAGTGTATATATGGGGTGGAGATAGGGAGGTCAAATCAGATTATACTGACACAAGGGTCCAGTATAAGAGCAGGGAGCAGATACAGCCCTGCAGCATGTGCATTAGATCCACAGGCCCGTTTGGTTTGTCTCCAATTGTTTCGTCTAATAAATACTGACTAGATGCAGCTTCCGCACACTTCCTCAGAATGCATACAACCAAAACACACACTTTCTAACTTGGAGCAGGCAAGCTGAGACAGAAACATCCTACACAAGCGGTCGTTTCGCTTAATTCCTCTCATTCCACAGAGTGCGTCTCAACATGCACGCTGGATTATCGCTCTCCTATCATCGTTGCTGTTTTCCTCTCACTTTCGTCTACCTTCTCCCTCTCAGCGCCACTCTGTTTGTTTCATGCCAGTGTTGTGTGTCTGTCTGCACTTGATCAACTGTGCTGTTGATAGCGAGGCAGTCCCATGATCCTCTGCACAGCTGATCGCGAGAGCAAAGCATGCTGGGGGTCAAGTAGCTGCAAGGGCGGCATAGGAACACATTGTGATTGGTTCCTTGTATTTTGTGTTTGTGTACTGTGTGCTGATGTGCCTTTTGGTGTTTTCAGTGTTACAGGCTCTCAGACAGCTTGTGGGGGCCGATGGATTATATGGTAAGACATGAAAATAATGCAACCAGCGAATCAAAAACACGATGCCACTGTGGCAAAAGAGTTGATTGTTCTTACTTTTGCATCATTTAAAGTAAAAAACATGAAACTCTTACGTCTCATTTGTAGGATGAGAGAGGCTTGTTATGACTTGAGGGTATATTAAAGAAAGCAAACCCTTAATAACAAGAAGGGGACCGAATTAGTTAAACTGTAAAAAAAAGATTAGAGCTCCATGATTGTGTCAAATGCATACGATTACTTCAGGTTTTGGTTAGAGCTGAGATAATTCAGTTTCATTTATTTTCTCACTGTACCTCTTAAAACAGGGATTATTTGAGATTCTATTTACATGTGTTTCATTATAGCTCAGTTTTATTATATTCTGAGCTCTCACCAGGTGAAGCAACTAGTGTTCCTAAGCAGCATGAAACATGATCATTACTGAACAGCTTGAGGGAAAAAAACAAACTCAAATGATGTGAAAAACTACTGCACAGTTGCCTTTCTTCATTTTGATGCTTTTCGCAGCCATCTGTAAAAAATATTCCCTTACGGGTCTGTTTTTTGCAATTGTGTGAAACTGAAAATTGAAATTGACATAAAGTCACACATGAGCAGTGATGCAGCCCTGCGTATGTAAAGTTATGTAAAGTTCTAGTCAGACTATACTTAGGCTCACACAGAAAAAACAAATTCAGTCTAAACCATTTTATCTAGATGAACGATATCATGTTTTTAAAGAACTGTTCGCTCAACTTTATAGCTTCAGGATGTAGTTGAGTTGTTTGCACAGCATTTTGTTAGACAAGGGAGGTTTTAGCCGGGTGAACCGTACAGACTGATGCTTCAGTCTCACATAAATCCAAGAGGGTGCATAAATAATTCACAGAAACATATTAAGCTTCTGGAGAATTCAACATGATCATTCTGTCAACCCTAAGCCACAGTGTGCCGTGTGTTACTGGTTGTGGGCATGGCTCAGGCTGGAGGTGGAGGGTCCTGCTTTCACCACTGATCACAGAATCACCACCAATCACGTCACTTTGTGCGGCTAAGCGGGTCCTTTTGAGCAACACAGTGCAATTGCCTGATGTTTTATATGTGCGCGCTTTGTCAAACCACATGGTGCTGACACGCTGTTCGCCGTACAGCGGGGCCATTGTGTCAGGATGTCATCTGAGGACCTCTTGCTATCCTCCCTGCGAGGTTCCTGTGGCACTCTATGGGTGGTTTCCTCTGCTTTCTGCAACACTGCCTTCTCATCAGATATGCTTGAATGTCAAGGCCAATCTGTGGGATCTCTGCTTTCTGTCTTCCTGTCGTCCCCCCCCCCCCTCCTGAGTGCTGTAGTCATGTAGTATAGTGAATATTTAAGTGGATGCAAGTCTTAAATTTCTATTTTTAGTATGTCCACTTTCATCAAGGTTGTCTAAAATGACCTCATTTCATTCTTTACAGCTTATAAAGCAAGGGCGGCCCTTCATCTGCTGCTTTGCGAGTCTTTTTTTTTTTAATTTCCTCTTGGGTTACCGAAACAAAACTAAACCAGGAGTCCTGAGTGGCCCAACGTGAAAAACTCGGGTTCCCCACGTGTTTAGTTTCCACACAAATACAGATATACACCCTTTTCCCTCTTCAACATCCCTATCTCCCCCTAGAGTGTGTGCATTAATGCGCCGGAGTGCAGCATCTCGCTGTGCATACACATGTACACCGCTAAATGACTCTGGCTGCTGAGAGGAGATGGGGGGAAGGGGGAGGAAACAGGAAGGAGGTAGGATGGGAGAAAAAGAAGGTGGGGAGGGCACATGCAGCGCCACACGCGCATATATGTGTGTGTGTGAGGGAGAGAGACGATAAGAGAGAAAATGGGAGGCAGCATCACCCACCCAGACAGGGAGGAGGGGGAGGGCAGACGGCGTGCTCATCCCTCTAACAGACAGAGGTGGAAGCAAAGTGGGCATGAGAGACAGACGTGAGAGGAGAAGTGGAACACAATGAAGGAGTGCCATTGTCCACCCGGGCAGCGTTGCCATCTCACCGTCTGCTGAGAGGGGCTCAACAAAACACAAGAGGAGGGGACGAGAAGAGGAGGCAGCCACACGGAGGAGAGGATAGATGGAGAGGAGCTGCCGGCAGTGACTTTGTGAATTAATCGAACGGAAGAGTCGGATCGGAGGAGAAGCACGTTTCTTCGGGGAGTGGACGAAAGGGAAAGCCAGAAAGAGGAAGGAGAGGACGGATGATCGAACAGTCAGGGGCTGTTTAAACATTAATGCGGCTCTCATGTGAATATGGCACGTAGCTTTAGATGTTCGGACGTGGATTATCAACTGCATGCTCTCTAAACCAAAAAAAGAAAAAAGGAACTAATGTTTTGCCGTTCGCTGAAAAGAAACACTGAAGCCAATTTATAAGACTCGCTTCAAACAAAATACAGTTTTGATGACTTTTCTTGTGCAAAAAAAACACTCCCTTTGTGATTTTCTATTTTCTATGAGCACAGGAGCTACTCTGCAGGATGTTATACAGTCATCTTTGTTAGCTGCTGCACAAATATTCAGGTTGTTTTTATGCAAGTTTTCTTAACCTTAGTTGAATTTTGAGGTAGAAGTGAAGTGCAGTTGTTGTTTTATACAATTAACAGAAAAAACCCTTTTCGAGTATTGTCCGTTTTTTAAAAATCCTTGGAGTCAGTGCATGCAGCCGACGCAAGATGTCAACATTGATTGAGTTTTATGGCTGTGGCGCTATGCCGGTCAAACTTTGATCATTTCCTGAACCGTATTGATCTTTCTAGGAGTCCCTAGTTTTTTGGGGGGGTTTTTTTCGTGCCGCTGGATGAAAAAGAAAAGAGAGAGGCTTTCATGCAGAGCCTTTGATGTAGCAGCTAATTACTTGCCATGTGATTCGACCGAGTGGTTATCTCTTTGAAGATTTCTGCTGTTGTCGGGACTTTTTCGGCGTATATCCTCCGCAGGCATCTCTTTTAATGTCTGTTGCCATAGCAACGGGCAGCAGCTGCAGACAGAACACGATGTAAAACTACTTTCCTCTTGTGTTTTTTAAAACTGGTGCTGATCCATACGACAACTGTATATATATATTCATGAAACCCAGGAGATCAGATTAGTTGTGGTTCTGTTCAGTTTCTTTGTTTCTTCACCTTCTTTGTCTGCACTGAACTCTGTAAATTCAGGGTTGGTTCAGGTCACCTGTCTCCTTTTACCCAACATGTGTATCTGCCTTGACTGAGTCTGGTTTAGTCCGCTCGATCGAAGCAGCGGCCGTTTTAATCAGTCGAGCTGACGGACAAGCAGGCATGACTGGGTAAATTCGATTATTGTTCGGATTTTACTTGTCCACATCGTTGGGTGCAGCCGCTCGGCCCCGGGGCCACGAATCATCGCAGTGGCTGCGCTGTGTTTGCGACTGTGTTCCTTTGACTGTCCGTCTGTTAGTGACTCAGGATTTTCTCTTCATGTAGAGGGTCATTTCCTCTGCAGTCACCTGACCTACACTGTGTTCTGTGCACTGAAACATCCCAGGGCCGGGGGGGGGCGACTGTGCTTTTCAGAAGCCCTCTGTTTCAAAAAAACACCTGGAGTTTCTCCATCTCTTGTGAAACATGTCGATTTCTATTGGATCTGTTGCCTTTTTGAAGTGCTAATCCTCTTTCTGGTCTCAGTTTTAGTTTGTTTAGGTGTGTGACAAACTTGTTTTATCCTGCATGCCTTTTTGATTGTTCAGATACTGGGTGTCTTTTGTGACTTCTTCAGCCATACTTCTTTACAGCTTTCTGGAGTTCATCCCAGCCTTTCTGGCAGCACATGAGTATAACTGGATCCATGGTGCTTTTTGGCCAAGACCAGATGGATGGCTAGCTAGAAGTGCTAGACAATCCCTCTGCGGTGCTAGACTAGTGTAGGCGACTGTTCTTTTGCCATGCATCCAGCGCCCACTACAATCTCGAGGCCTAGTTACTTTCTGACACGTTAGTGTGCGAAGACGATCCGCAGCTTCGCTTGGCATTAATGAAACATCGGTGCAGAATTTACAGCCTCGTCTAAGTTGTCTAAGGAAGGTGTGTATTCTCCTTTGCCTGGGTAAAGGTCAGCGGATTGTAAAAATGAGTAGTGCCTCAGCAGCAGTAAGGTGCGGACCAGCCAGCTTGCTGCAGGACTGTAGCTGTAGCCTTGCCTCCTGCTGAGGTCAAACTGTTGCTGACTGTTTTATTTGGTGGTTTGGGGTTTTGAGGGACTGTTAACGTAAACGGACTGTTTGCCTTCTGGGTGGGACTATGGAGAATAGGAGATTGCGAACTAACTTCCTGTTTGATTCAGCCTGGCTTTAGGCAAGGAAGGAACCTGTTCTGGTATATAATACTTTGTTCATATCATATGCGGCTGTGTGTCAACACTCTTCTCTCAGGTAAATAATCTGTAATCAGTAATCTGGGCTCGTTAATCTGACCGGTCCAGCAATGAAGACGGTGGCCTAACGGCGGAGTGCAGGTTTCACTGAGCGTCTTTACAGCAGGAGGGGTGAGCCGGTTCATGTTGAACACTGAGGTTCTTCCGTTCAGGGAACCCTTGGGTTGGGAGTTCAAACCTGACCAGTCGGGTCTCATTACCATCACAACAAGCCCACCGGCAGCCATCCTCAGCCAATGACCTACATTTTGCAGTATTACATCACCGTCGTGCTACTGCAGTGTGTGTCACTGTATGAGACACAGACAGCATCTCAGATTCAACCTACTGCTATATAATGGTGCTCCAGGAAAACCCTAACTGAGGTGGCAAGTCTTAGGGAACACACTTGAACCAAGACAGGCTCTCTTGTTTTAGCCATATCAGGAACCTCCGTCAGGAACGGCTCAACTGTGCCAGCCCAGTCTTAAATATCAACTCTGGTTTTTTTGTTTCTTGGGTTTTCTATCGGTGTCTAAAGAGACCATGTCTAGCCTCTAGCCATCCATAATCCTTAAGTTAGAGAGGCAGCAAGGCAGGTCTCGTAGTTAATATATTACAGCGAGGGGTTGTTAAACAGGACAGCCTGGAGAACGGGCGAGCAATCGAGGGAGGGGGAGAGGGGGAGCGAGAGATCATCTGGAAGAGAAGAGAGGAAGTGGTGGCGCGGGAGAGGGCGGAGGCGTTGGAGAGACAGAGGCTGGCAGAGTATATTGTGTGGAGGAAGAGGGAGGACTTCCAGGATACAAAAGGAGACAGAGACAAGGGAGGAAAGAGTAGAGAGAAGGGGAAGGAGGCTTCGCCAGAAGTCATCTGGAAGAGGAGAGAAGAAGAAGAGGGAGACGCAGGGAGGGATAGAGCGAGAGCTGTTCAGAGAGGACATGAAAACATGAGGCGGAAAAGGGAGTGAAAGCAGGGACAGATTGGAGAAAGTGATGCAAAAGGAAGCGTGAAAGCCAAGAGTTAGAGCCTAGCCATACGTCAGGAAGCCTCCTCTCTCTGCAGGTGCTTTCTGTTTTAGCAACCAGTTGAGGCTGCTTGTGTGTGTGTGTTTGTGTGCGTGTGCGAGCCCCTCTTGCTATCCCTATGTAGGCTGCTAATAGGATTTTTATGGGCCTATGTCAGGTAGGATAGAACTGTCAAGGGGAGCTGCTTTCCACGTGCACACACTAGCGGACCCACACGCACACACAAATTATCAAAGAAGCATTGTGGGCAGGGAAAGTTCCTACCGCCTCACACGTGCACGGGCTGCAAGTCCAAGTGCTGTGAGATGCACGAGTGGGTGTTGAGAGACAATCACTGATGCTGGTGCTGGCGACAGCTGAATAACTGGCCCTCGCTCAGCGGCCGCTCAACTGGGACCAGATACTCGCACATGTTGTTTTACTTTGTGGCAAAACACCAAGATGAACACTTTGCGCAGAGCGAAGAACTCGTCCGGAAGCATCTGACAAACTTGATAAGCAAAAACAACAAAACGGAAAAAAGAACTGAGGACAACATGAGCATTACTGGTGAACTAAAAAACTTTCTACATCTGTATTCTGCCGTTATCTGGAGCACGCCGCTTTTCCTCTGCACCTTCTCCCTTTCTGCCGTCACTGTGGGCCGAGCTCTTATTAAAGCCGTTTGCCTTTGGCTGCCTTGTGATGAGCGGAGGACAGACAAGCGGGCAGATGGACGGAGCTCTTTCTCTGAGCAGGACACACAGATGGCCGTGTGTCTTTTTAGAGGGAAACTCTGAATTGTGAAACAAAGACACTTTGATTAAATCACCGACCAGCAGACAAACTCGCGCTGCGGATCAATCATGGAGCTCGTACCCAAACCCAAGTACACCCAAATCCGGAGCGACTCGCTGAGCTCCACCGATGAAACAAACTCCAACCCGTCATCCTTCCCTCCGTCCAGCCCTGCCACGCCTCTAACCCCCTCCCCGGGTTTACCTTCCTCCCTCTCCTCCTCGTCTCTCACTCCCATCTTGCCCCCCACCTCTCCCCGCCCGGCTGAGAACAGCCCCACCACCCTCTGCTCCTTCTTCCCCAGGATGAAATCCCTTCGCCTGGAGGTTTCCGCCACTCTTCTTCCTGGACTTAAGGCCTCCGGCAGGTCGCAGCAGGCTCAGGCGCCTGTGGAGTCCTCCGGGGATGACAGGAGCAACTCTAGCTCGTCCCCCCCTCTCCACCAACCCGCTCCCCTCCTAACCGCTCCCTCTCCCCCTCCCCGACCTCCTCTGCAGGACATGAACCGGCTCGGAGGGGCGTCCAGGAGGGCACGGGTGGAAGGAGGGCAGCTGGGAGGAGACGAATGGACACGCCATGGCTCCTTTGTCAACAAGCCCACCCGCGGCTGGCTTCACTCCGACAGCGTGGTCAGCACCACCGGTGTTTCTTACAGCGTACGGGTAAGCGAGCGGCGCACTCTGGCTGTTTGCAACATGTAGGGCACTATGTCTTCTGTTCCATTGGCCCATTGGGGCGACGATGGAGGAAATGTTGGATGTTAAAGGAGAAGTTCGCTTTTTTTTTTTTAACCTGGTGTCTGGTTTCATCTTTCCTTTCATACATGTGAGTGATGAAGAAAGGAATTTTCAAGATAGCTCCAGTATTTAGCCGGGCCGGCACCTAATAGCCCAGCTATGGGAAAGAATCTGGGAACTGGTCTAAGTTCGCCCTAAAAACATGCTTTTTTTCCACACTGAAGTGCTCTGGTAGTCTCAACAAGTGTCTGACAACATATTAGAGAGGAGAAACGGACGAAAGTATCTGTATTACCTGGCGATCGCTATGTTTTGATGTCAGGTAGTGGAATCTCCCGCCAGGGTTTTGACGCAAGTTATCGCACGATTTCAGGATTTGAACACAGATAATAGGACACAGAAACCAAAACATAGCAATTGCCAGCTATATTTTGGTTTCATTTCTGCTCTCTACTATGTTGTCAGACACTCGTTGAGACTACCAGAGCACTTCAGTGTGGAAAAAAAGCATGTTTTTAGGGTGAACTTATGCGGGAGCAGTTGCCCCATAATAATCATTAGCTGGGCTGCTAGCTGCCTGCCCGGCTAAATACTGGAGCGATCTTGAAAGCTCCTTTCTCCATCACTCACATGTATGAAAGTACAGATGAAAACACACCCCAGGTTAAAAAAAAGCAAAATTCTCCTATAATGGGTTGCTTTGCTGTTTCCTGGACAGTACATGGGTTGCGTGGAGGTGCTGCAGTCAATGCGAGCGCTGGACTTCAACACCAGAACTCAGGTCACCAGGTGAGCGCACACACACACACGGATGCTGCCGGTGTGTTGCATCAAAACGCATGCGTGGGTGATATGGTTAAAGATGTGCTCTCGAACTTTCCACCTACCTCTCATGTGTCTTTATTTCTTGCTTACTGTCCTACTTCCACTCTTTTTTTTATTTTTGTGTGTGTGTAACCATCTGACTGTGTGTGTGTGTTTATACACCCCTGCTGTTCTCTGAGGCCCTAAATTAGAATGTTCTGGAATCCTGGTGGTTTCCTTCTGGTTTCCGTAGTGATGTTTGTCTCTGTGGCAGAGACGAGCACAGTCACCAGTCACTAAATTCTCTCCCAAAAAACGGCAGGTTGCTTTTTTTTGCTCCTTTATGGATGAGAATCCTGGAAGGTGTGAGGGTTAATGACGTCACTGCCAAGCACACATGTGTTTTTACCGTTTCAGGGAAGCTATCTCTGTGGTTTGCGAGGCAGTACCAGGAGCCAAAGGAGCCCGCAGGAGAAAGGTACATACAACACACACACACACACACACGCCCTGACAGAGCATTATTTATTAATGAGGCTTAAGTGGCAGCGGTGGGAGGGTTTTTCTGAGTGAGAGCTTGATTTAGCTTGATTGTCCACCGTGTGGTCAGTTAGCTGGTCAGTCACATGCTCTCCCTCACAGACACCATTGTGTGGCGATCCATTTTAGAACATTGCATTAGCTTCCATTCATTTGTGGACGTCATGACCTAAATCTAATCTCCAGGACTCTTGGATGACAAACAAGATCCCACATACACACATTTGTGTGGCTGTCTTTGTGAAAACTTTCTTAAGCCCTCTACTGTACCCTAACTAGGGGTGCAGCGATTGCAGTTTTCTGGCCGTTCACCAATCTTTTAAAAAAAATCTGGCCTGCCCTTACCAATATTTCTTTAGAATGGACAATTTGGTTTTATTTAAGAAAAAAACAATTCCGATACTACAATTCAGACTTTTTAACTGCACGAGCTAGTTTTCTAAAAATATAAATGACAAGCTTTGAGCATTGCTGTCCGCATAACAAAAATATCAGTTCCTCCTTGTCTAATTTTAATATTGTAAACACAAAACTACCTCAAGGTTGAATTTCAGATCCGTTGTTAGCCTCTTACTAAAAAAAGTCAACAATATTTTGGTTTTTTAATTTGAGGTACTTATAAGCAGTGGTTACGATCGCTCTCACATGTATTGATCGGCCTGTAGATCGGTGCAACCCTAACCCTAACCATCAGAAACAAGTCTCTTACCATACTTAAACTCTGTAACCAAGTTTTAACCCTTATTAAAATACTCTGAAACCTGTTTCCCACAGAGATGTTTAAGTACAAGTACACACACATGCAAACAGCGATCTTGATTTAGGCTGACTGCACACTTCGGTGGTTAGTGGGCTACTCGCAGGTAATTACTAGTCACTCTTTGGTCTCTCTTCTTCCTCTCTCCTGCATCAAGGGAAGCTTCTGTGGAGCCAGTATCAGCCTAAAGAAGCAAAACAGATTAACAGACAGAGCCGCCAGTCTGCAGTTTAAAGACTTGTGTGCGTCTGAGCACAGTATTCCTGTAAAACTAAAAACATCCACCCAAACAGGCCATAAAACAGGTGGCTAAATCCAGCCGCCTGCTGCCATCCCAGGATTTGACCAAGGAATGTTTGGCAGCGTCGCACACCAGACAAAATACAGTTATAATATGTAAACTAGAATAGATGAAACTCGTCTGGTCCCTGGGATTTGGCTGGACCGAGGTTAATGTGGTGGAGCTCATGCATCCTGTCCTGACGGCGCCTTTTCTCGCAGCATACTCGAAACACTGGAACAAATATGGATAAAAGCCATGAGAAAAGGAGAAGGATTTGGATGAATGGGCTGACACAATAATGCTGGCATGGTGTGTGCGATGCCCTCAGCCAAGCCTGTATTATGTGAACTGCTCGATCTGTACCCCGCCGGTCGCAGTTGGCCTTGGAGACCGGATCATTTTCACAATTGCAGCTGTTCTCCCACTCCCACACATGCAGGCATTTCCACACATACGCCAACAGACTCATGTTCTGGCTTGGGGCAGTGAGAGGACTCTTATACCTTGGTAAAGTAAAAAAAAAAAAGACAACGAGGAAAAACCCCTGCTGCTTTCAGACTGAGTCTCATGTTTTCATTCCGACTCATGCTTTGTGTCCCTCTGTTTCCCAGCCTTCCTCTCGCTGTCTGACGTCCATCCTGGGGAAGAGCAACTTGCAGTTTGCAGGCATGACAATCAGCCTCACCATCTCCACCAGCAGCCTCAACCTGCTGGCTTCTGACTGCAAACAGGTTAGACTGAAATCGGCTTTGTAGGAACGCTGCTGTTTCCTTGGAAATCTCTGTGGGGAGATTTATCCCTGATAGCCAAGAATCGGAGACGCACCTGACCGTTGCAGCTCTGTTTTGGCTGGAGCTTTATTTGCTGTCCAGAGTCCTCTTTGCTTGTACAGCTGACCGAGGCAGAGAAAACCAGGAAATCCCTGGAATTGAAGGTTTCCATGTGGTTTTATGGATCTTAGTGTTTGTGGCTCTTTCATAATTGCATCAGCAGCTGAGCTGCACTCTGAAATCAGTCGGTTCCAACGGTTTGCCAAAGCATGCTGACGGTTTATCATCAAGCAAAGAAAGAAACGCCTCGGGAGGAGCTAGGTTGGACCACAGATACCTGCACAGCCACCAGAAATGAGCCAGAGAGGCAGGCAGTCCATGAAGGAAAATCCCACTTTGTTAAATGTTTAAATTTCCTATATTGTCATATGTCACATTTGTATTGAGGGCCGAGGTGAACAGGCCCACCTTACCCACTCATTTCAGTCCAGTTAGGAATGTGTAGTAGTTTGTTGCAGGTTGTTACAAGTTACAAGTACTCCTAGGGATTATTTAGATAATAAAAATTACAAAAATATTTTCTGTAAAATTTCTGATAATCCTGTGATATAAATGAAATCTTTCTGTAAGTTTATAGAGAAAATATATATTGTCAATATTCAGTTTTAGTTCTAGATTTATGTGAAATGTTTTTATTCTGATCAGGCTGTGGCTGAATGTCTGGACTGTAAACAAGGCTGGAACTAATTCTTCCCTCCGGCTGAATGAATCGATGGATGAGTAAAAATCCACAACTCAATGCTTTAGTTTGACACTTGATGTCCTCGAAATTTATAAACACGTCTCTGTTCTGCAGAAGCTTGGAGGCAAAACGAGCAGGAGAGGACATTTATCATGGTGTTAACACCTTTCCCAGCATTTTAGCCATGAATCATTGATAACATGTTTGCCCTTTTTAAAATGTTTGAAACATGAAAAGTGTTTCTTTAGGTACAAATTTGAACAAATTGGTTGCTGATGGTCCAGTCCTGTTCACTTGTTTTCCCAAGAAGAAAACTCTGCATTGGTTAGGAGGTACTTGGCTGTAAAGCTACAGCACATAGCTGAAAAAACTCTGAGAAGCACTGGTCTAATACATCATGTGCAGTCACAGTGTGTCCCTCTGGAAGTTTTCCACTGTTTGCACCTGCCTGTTGATAACAGATGAAGGCTTAGCTAGAGCAGCTCAAATGTTACAAAGGATCTGAAACGTTACAAAATGTAGGCCAAGACCATTTACAACCTTCTTTAATGTGCTGTTTTTAATGTATTCATCAAAGCAGCGTAGAGATTTCTATGATGTCTACAGAAGATAAACTTACAGCTTCTACATTTTGTTTGCCTCATTTACTCTGGATGCTGCACAAATCCTCCTCAACCATTGTCTTCATTCTTACATTACCACAGGGCAGGATGTGATCCTCCTCTTAGACCTCTAATGAGTTAATAGCCACTGGGCGATGTCTATCTTTGGGGAGATGGTATACAGTAGAGTAGTGCATTCACATTAACACATAGCATGGAGAGGCATGTCGTTCAGCGCATAGACCCATTCTCCCAGAAAGACTCAGTTCCCACACATTGTGCTCATGAAGCATTAGCAAGTGTTGATGCTGTTATTGATCCAAGGCGGGTGGCTGATGCAGACTGTTAAAGGTGCTCCATCCCTGCAGTGTTTTTACTCTCTGCTGCACTTGATGGTGCTCCATGGAGGAAAAAAAGCACTTTTCTCCGTAATGATGCCATATTTGTCTTCTCCATCCATACTTTCATTTCATGTCCACATGCTTCATCTCACCCATGTGCTCTCCTTGTCTTTCTCTGTTCCCGCTCTCCCCCTCTTTTTTTCTCCACAGATAATCGCCAACCATCACATGCAGTCCATCTCCTTCGCCTCTGGAGGAGACCCAGTGAGTCAGCCAACCCTCTGTCTCTCAGCTTAGATCTCACTCTGGCTTTTTCCATCTTTTCTCCTGCCTGTGTGTCCTTTCTTCCTTCCTTCCTTCCTTCCTTCCTGCCTTATGTCATTGTCTATCCCTATGAATACAACTTACTTCATTGCCTCACTGGCTCACAGTCCTTGATCATATTACTTCCTGTTGTCTCTTTTTCAGCTCAGTGTGGGTTTTTTTTTTTTACTTTGCTACAACTTGAAGGCTTCAGCTTTTTTGCTTCACCTATTTCCTTGTCTTATTCTCAGCCTCTGAGTCTTGATCCTGCCCTTTTGCCTCTGATTGATTTTTCCCTCTCCCATCCCTCCTTAACTGTCTTCCCTGTCTCGCCCCCCCGCCAGGATACTGCAGAGTACGTAGCATATGTGGCCAAAGATCCAGTCAACCAGAGAGGTGAGCAGGAGTGGAAGCAAAATAAAGAAAAAATTACATGTCAGAGCTTTTTTTTCCTTTTGATCTTAATCCTCTTTGTTCCTGTTTCTTTAACAATCACATTATGATTGGAAAAAGGGCTTGAATTGTATCTTCAGCAAATACCACAAATACATAGGAGCAAGCATTTTCATTTAAGGATGAATATATCTCATTAAGCACATGAGAAATATCCCAATATTTTTTTTAATTCCCCTTTGAATTTTGCTCACCACCCACCAGATCTGAGACATCATAGACCCAGTGTACCAGTACAGAAAGACGCGGCACATTTACCGCTAAATAAGCATAAGAATTAGCTCCCGGTAGCGCTTTGAGGCCGTGTATGTAAGCATGTGAGTTTTTTTTTTAACCCTCCAAAAGAATTTTACCCAGTTTCAAGCCGAGCTAAGCTGTTTGAGTTTGCATTAAGGGCCTAACACCCTCTCAAATAACATTCATCATGTAATCCTTTAATCTATTTGAAAACTAGGGCGAGTTAAGTGAATGACATGAACCCTTACTGTCCATGTACACTTCAGTGCGGCACTTGGCGAAAATACACACACCCACATGATCTCCTTTTCTGCCTCTGTTGAATTTATTTGTGATTAGCTGTGGATGTGATTTAGTGACATGTTGCTGCAACCTCCATTATCTGGTCTTTCTGCCTCCACAACTGCAGCTTGTCACATCCTGGAGTGCTCAGAGGGTTTAGCCCAGGAGGTCATAAGCACCATCGGTCAGGCGTTTGAACTGCGCTTTAAACAGTACCTGAAGAACCCCCCCAAACTGGTCACACCCCATGACAGGTACATGTTAAAAATAAGCCAAAAACAGGAGATTTTGGACGATTTGTATTTTATCACCCATAACATAATTATTTCTTATTACGAATGAATTCTTGATCCGCTTTAGTAACACTCCTGTATCCCCCAGAATGGCTCCTTTTGATGGCTCTGCATGGGAGGAAGAGGATGATGAGGCTGCTCCTCCTGAGGTCCCGTACTATAATAATTTTCCTGGAAAACAGCCTCCCCCTGGTGGACTGATTGACATGAGGACCCGCCCAGGAGCAACGCTGGTGAGAAGAATGTAGCAAAGAAGGAAGAGACTGGTTTTAGAAATGGTTCAGTGGTAGCGGGGGTGTAGATGTGACACACTTGTAAGGAATCCACAAACTGTGTGTTAGAAATAGTTTTTTGGCTGGTAAACCTCAAAGTATGCGCAGTAAGGTCCAGACCTGAGTATAATCACCCACTTCTTACACAGTACTGACCTGCTTTCAGAATCGGTCACTTGATGTGATTTCTTATCCGAAGGACAGTTTCTGAATTTGGTACAAATAATCTCGCATTAACACCTGATGTTTATTGCCAGGTAAATCTGGTTTCAGATATAGTATGTGGAAGGCCGCCGTAGCCCGATTGATACAGCTCCGTTTAATATATATGACATGCTTCCTGGTCTCTTCGAAGTTTTTTATTATAGGAAAGAAATTAAGAAGCAGTTTATTGGAGGATGTCCTCACGATGCAGCGAGCGTGACTGATTCTTTTGTTTGTATAACTCTGTGTTTGCAGCCCTATGGACAGTCAAATCAGAATGACATTCACAAGCAGCCTCTGCCTCCTCTACCAGGTGAGCTCAGGTTCTAAATTTGGCTTTTTTTTTTAATTTTGTGTGAGCCTGTAAGGAAAAGGTGATGATTATCAGTCAGGCTTACCATGAGGGGATGAAACAGCACTTTTTCTTTGCACGTTTAAGAAGTTTCTTTGCTCAGATATCAGGTTTCTTTTAGGAATCTCTCAGTCAAGTGAAAAAAGTAAAAACACAGGCCATTTTCAGTCCTATTTAAATCAACAAACTGCCCCTACATCTGCTGGTAAAGATGCCACTTATAATGCAGTTTATAGGAAATGAGAATTTATTTAAAGGTCACTGATTTGCTGTTTTTTCAGTGGGTGCCAAAGAAGGTGCTCGAGAGCTGTTTGATGACCCTTCATATGTCAACGTGGATAAACCTCGTCCTCCCACTGCAGCAAATGGAAATGCTCACAGAGACGCTTTTGACATGAGTATGTATCCGTCTGCCATTTATTTCGTTAATGCATGATGTGTTAACTTGATAAAGAAATCTCAAATGGACATTTGCCAACAATCCAGCCATACATGGTAAACTAAATACGATGCCTAATTGCTGACTGAGTTCTTGTAAATGACATGTGTGGGTTGTGACCAAAATAACCAATCACTGGTGATGATGATGTGCTACTTCGCCATGTGGAAAAATAGAAGAGGTGATTAGTAGTTTTAGAGAGCAGACTGGCTTCCACTTTCTATTCTATGCATTTGATTTAAACCGAGAAGATAAGCCTCAGAGGCAAATAAGGGAATAAGTGTCTTTATAC
Source organism: Craterocephalus amniculus (assembly GCA_036024015.1). Classification (NCBI taxonomy): domain Eukaryota; kingdom Metazoa; phylum Chordata; class Actinopteri; order Atheriniformes; family Atherinidae; genus Craterocephalus; species Craterocephalus amniculus. The sequence continues at coordinate 16,802 of JAVQJG010029524.1, forward strand.
AGTTGGTTGGCTGCATAAAATTTCTCCATCAAAGACTCCGCCCACTATTCAAACACAGCATCTGTCACTATGTTTGCAGGCCGTTTCCATGTGTAGCCACTGTTCGCTGCTCTGAACAAACATCCTGATAACTCAAACAAACACAAAGGCCTCTTTACTTCTGAATGGTAGTTGCAAAGAATGTAATATTACAAATATATGTGTGTTTATGTTTTAAGAGCCTTTTGATGACGCCCTGGGGGTCTCCGGACCCGGCGGCCCGATCTCGGTGACGGCATCGCCCGCTCTGGTGCAGCAGTTGCAGAACGAAATCTGGTTCCACGGCAGCTTAAATCGCAGGGAAGCGGAGAGGCTTCTGACCCGAGACGGAGACTTCCTGGTGCGGGAGTCTGGTACCACGGCGGGACAGTACGTCCTTACAGGCCAGCAGGGGGGCCAGGCCAAACACCTGCTACTCGTCGATCCAGAAGGAGTGGTGAGTCGGTTTGGGAGCAGATTGGACAGGGCAACACGGATATCAAAGGGGAAGGAGGAGTTTTACTTATATATATTTTATTCCCTTTAGGTGCGCACAAAGGACCATCGGTTTGGAAGCGTTAGTCACCTGATCAGTTACCACATGGACAACAGACTTCCCATCGTGTCAGCTGGAAGTGAAGTGTATCTGCAGCAGCCAGTAGAGCGCCGGGCCTGACGCGACACGCCAATGGAATTCTCCACCAAAAATAGACACACACTCCCACAGCATTTAACACAAGAAGACACACGTATGCTTTAGACCAGGGGTGTCCAGCTTCGGGCCGCAGTCCTGCAGGTTTTACACATCTCACTGCTCCAACACACACAATTAAAGGGTTGTCCTTAACAACTTGTTGTGCGGCGCTGCAAAAGTATGTCGGCCTGTCGGTGTGAGTCAGGTGTGCTGCAGCAGGAAACATCTGCAGGACAGCAGCCTTCGAGGACACTCCTGCTACTGTATAGACACATAGTGACACTACACACAAACTCGTATGCATATGAACACACACAGCGCAGAAAGCCAAAAAAGAAAGAGAAAAAAAATCACATCACCGCTTTCTCTGCAGAATCACTCACTTGCTGCTGTTGCCATATTTTCCTGCCAAACTGTGACCTGCAATCCCTCCTCAGCCCCGCGAGCGCCCAGGTGCAACAACCCCTCCAGCGCAGAGAAGCACTGCTGCAGCTTCTCCCCTACTGTGAACAGGGAGGAGCCCGTTTTATTAATATCACAACAGGGCAGGAAAAAAAAAATGCAATTCTTTCTTTTTCTTTTCTTTTTCTTTTTTAAGAAAAGAAAATCTTGACAAGTCATGAAAAATAAGACGGAACACTTAATAATGCGTGGAATTGTGTACTAAAATTGATGAACTGAAGAGGACTATGAAAGGATGTAATGTCTCTCTGTTTATTTTGGGGGGAGGATATTCCCCCCACCTGAAAGCAGCTGGCTGGATGAGTTACGTCAGAGACTTCAGGCTCAAACACTCCCTTGAAGCGGCACTGTAGAGCCTCAGCAGCAAACACGACTCCGAGACTATTCTGACTGGTGAATACAGGTTCGCAAGTTGGCTTCTGATCTTAACAGGAGGGCAGCCCCCGCCTCCGAGCATTCCCCCCTTTTTAAGGACCTTTGAACTTTGACCCTTGGAGGAACGCCTGTATGCAAAACTGTGACTGCTATGCTGAAGACCATCATACGTACGCCCTTTTCTGTGTATTTTGCTCTGTTTTCTCGACTTTCATCATTCACTGGACGTTTGGAGTACAGGAGGATCAGAACAGCTGTATCTCCCGTTTCCTTTTGCACACACAGATATAAACACACCTTCATACCACACACACTCTGTACCACCTGTCATGCCAAAGATCATGAACTCGGTCGCTAACTGCAGAGAAGGGAGCCATGACAACTATTAACAGCTACGTGTCGTTTTCATAGTAAAATGGGACTAAGGTTGTGCCTGAATCCAGTGTCAAAAGGAGCTTGTTAAAGTACACCATTGTCACCTACGAACACAAAAACGAAAACATTTTGAGAAGCAGAGACCATATCCTTATTGACGGGTGGCTTTTCCTTCACAGTGTGTTTGCTTTGACAATCTATGGGTTTATCTTTAGAGCTCATGCAAAGATGAGTGGTTACTGCAGAACCGGCAAATTTCCCTCTGCAAAAATGATGCAAAGTGCGTCCGATTATGTCATTTGTGTCCTTAAAAAAGAAAACTTTGGACAAAGTGTCTTTAAATGACTATAAAACATTTTTGGAGGATTAATAACGATGAAAGGTTCAGCAAAAAGTTGCTCCACGGTGTGCTGTTTTCACAATCTTGATGAGGAACCACAGGAAGAAGTCGACTGTTTTCTTCTCCTCCCTCAGTTCATGGTGTTTTTTTATATCTTTTTAATCGTGCCTTGTTTCTTCAATGCAGTCATGTCACTTCAATGCAGTCACCTTATGTACTTAATTCAAATGTAATCAACTACAGGAGAACCTCTCTCAGTTAAACCTGGACTCTGCAAAAATGACACTCCAACGAACACAAACACAAACAAAGCAGCTCGAGTGATGGCAATCTGCTCTGATGCACATTCTTGCATTCAGCTTCTAGTCACAGATACTTGATGTCACCACTGGGGAGGGGGTTATTTCCTCATCACCTGTAAATAACATTCATTTTTAAATGATAAGGGTATTGTTTCTGTTGTGGATTTAAAGACTTCTATGATGAATAACAGAGTCAGACAACACAGCATAAGGTAGCTCATCCTAAAGCCAATTTGAAAAAAGCCAAAATACTGAAATACGACAAGGGAGCTTTCTAGCCTAAACCTTAACTGTTAACTAGTCTGCAGACGCTGAAGCGGGCAAACCTTATTGAGCATGCATGCACATACAGACACACATACCAGAGCAACAGCTAGGTCAGTCACACACACACACACCCTGCCTGTTGGAGGTTAGAAATAGGAAAACCAAAGTGATGTTCTGCCATCAGTGTGTGTGTGTGCCTGTGCTGGTGGAACACACTTACTTGACCCTCTGTACTATCAGTGAACTGGTCCTATGTTATTGTTCATCACAGTTGCCTTTGTTGCATGAAAATCCTTTCAAAAGACTTTGTGGTTTGTTGTTGGTGATAGCTGTTGTTTTTTTTGTTGGTTTTTTTTTTGTAATTATGTTGTTTTCCCCCTTTCTTTGAAAGCCAAAGGTTACTTTAGCTTGCACAGATATAAATGTTCATGTTTTCTTCTGTTTTAATACTTTGTTTTGGTTAGGGAAACATGTCTGTTTACACCTGTATCTGAAAATATAGATTGCATATATAAATACATATATCATTCAACTGTCTTTGTGAGTTTGGGCTTTGATTGAAGTCAAATTTGATGGTCAAAAAAGAGAACAAACACACACACACACACAGACACACACTGCTAGAAAAGAAGATAGCCAGTCATGTGCTGTCCTGAACAAAGACTGGGATGTAGTGGGAATTGTACTGGAGCTACTGGAACTCTCCTGTTTGTGAGCGGATGGAGCTGTGACAGTATGACGCTTATTCAGGGATTGTTAGAGCAAAGGTGGTTTTTGTAGTGGGAGACAACACGGGGATGTCACACTGCTAAGCCAAACTAGTCTTTTAATCATTTAGTGGATGTTTATTACTCGGGAAGAGTACAGAAAATGCTGGATGTGAATGGATGCAGCCGGCATGAGATTATAAGTAGAGGGGAAACTGTCAGTGATACAGAGCAGAGCCCAGCTGTTTCACAGACTCAGTCGGATCCTATTGCCAGGCATCATCTTATACTTCCGCTCGCAGACAGTGATCAGTTTGCCTCTGGTTGCTAAATCTGAAAGCATGCATCCCCAGCGTCCTCTTCCTCAGGCTATGCCCTCCTCCTCACTGGGGCAGCACTTACGGGACATGGCGATGGGTCTGGGACGAGGCAAGAACTTACTGGGAGGAAACTTTGCCTATGGCTTCATCCAGTCGGTTAAGGAGTGTCTTTATTTCCTTCTCTGCTGCTGGTGCATCAAGGAGATTCTGGACTGACAGACTGGAAAAGTATATCAAGTGGCAAAAGATTGATTTTTCCCATTTTATCTGTTGGTTCCCACAGTGCAGTTTCAGCCAGTGTTAATTTAATCAGAAATGGAGTGTTTGATCAACATGGTTTGCAAAGAATTGGTAAGTATGAACACCTGCTTTAGAAACAGCTTAGCACATAGCAAACTGAAATCATTTAGAGAAGTAGTTCAGAGCTGTGTGTTTTCTCTGAAAGGATTATTTTGATTTCTGCTCTGTTATAAAAATCTTTTTCCTTCTCTTTTTTTTTAGTTTTCTTTGGATTTCCCTTTGAGGATCGACGAATCACACCTGCACATTTCAAGATGCTATTGAAGTCCATGGCTGGACAGGGTTGAAGTTATCAGGTTGTCACTTCAAAGCTCTGAGACTTAGGACTGATGGCACCCTGATATTATCTGTACAACACAGACTGGCTTGGCAATGAATAAATGAGCACATAAAAAATATTTCCATTATGTGTGAATTTTTGTTTCTTTTATTTAGCTTTTTAAGATGTCATACGCAGGAGATAAGTTGTTCCAGCCCATGTTGCCCAAGACATTAATTTCATGTTTGCAAAAAATGCCTAGCAATTATGGTCCTATTTAAAAACTGAAGTGGAAACGTATGATGGAAGGAGAATAAACACCCTCAGCATCAAACTACCCGCGGACAATTCAATCTTAAGGCCGTATTTAATGGTATCCAGCATTGTCCGCATCACCTGCGTGTGTCATTCTACTTGCTAGCTCTCCAAGAGATAGAGTGATTTCGAGATGTTATTGGTTGAGTTGGATGAAAACAGGCGGGACCCAGGTGAACTCTGCCTGTGATTGGACGAAAGCGGCGTGGATCATTAAGTTCTGGAGGCACGTCCTAAGTTCGTTGTTAAGTTAGGAGGGAAGACTCCGAAGTGCATGCAGTTTCTGTGACATAGGCGCTTGGATCTGAAGGAAAGTACTCCCCAAGGTAAGAATTACTTTTGAGATAAAGCTCATATTACTTTTTCTTTTAAATATAAAGCAACGATGTGAGTCATGCTGCTGTCTTTTCATTGCACAGCCTGCGTCGTCTGACGTTTTCCTGGTTGCTCGCTTGAAGTGGAAAATACAGCTAATGTTAACCCTTTTACTTTTTTTAGCTGCGTAAAACTTAAACCAACTTAAACATTTTAAGAATAGTATTAAAATAGTAGTCTCCATAAACGCAATTCATTATTCTGTTCGGTGTGAAGTTTTATTCTTCTTGAGTCCATTTTCATGTGACATTTCCTGTCTGATCTGTCTCTCTCAAAGCATTCTCTTTGCATGGTGATAGTTTGTCATGGCTACTGTGCTGGTGATGCTTTAAAATGGGGTTTTGCTTAAGGCCTTATTGCTGTCGTTTATATTCCTGACCATTTTTGGTATGTTTTCCCTGCAAAGACCAGGATCCAATGTAGATAAGATCTCCTTAACTGTGTTTGGTTGTATTTTGCTTAGTAAAAAATGCATTCAGTGGACTTTAGGGATAGATGCATAGCAAATGATAGTGAAAGGACACTATGCTGTATTGGCAAGTTAAATGAAATTAAGGTTTTTCTCTGTCTAAAAACTTCTGTTTTCCGGTGCATGTCAAATAATCCTTTACGTGTCCTTTTGAATTCATTGCTTTTTTGTGTTGCATTCCCTGTGGCCATCTTCTGCATGCTCCCTCTTTCTGTCTCTAGTCAATCTCATGGTAGCTATATTTAGCTGCCATCTATTTAAACCATTCCACTATATGCTCCACAATGCTCCTTGGGCCCCTGGCTAGATTCAGTAGACTTCTCTTGGGAGGCACTCGATTAGGAGACCTAAATTGCAGAGAATTGAATTTTGAGAGTGAAGTGTGTCATTGCCCAGTCAGACATCGTTTAATACTACATTAAACGATGTTCCCAATTCCCTTTGTATTCAGAGAACAAAGCCAGACCCCACAATAAATACACATCCCTGATTATGTTGTCTGTTGTAGTTTAAAAAGAGCTTTAGGGACATTTAATGACTTGAAACCAAAGTGAACTTCTACTGATCATCGAATCATTTGCAAAGTAGGCGTCATTTCCATGCAGGCTTCAGATATGCCAGATACAGCCGAAGAACGGGCGATTGTAAACATCAACTGAACGGACAAAGCACTTAGAAATGGACGTCCCATTTAGCTGTCTGTGTCTCCAGAATGGTGCAAGCCTTAGTTACCCATGTGCGTGCCAAAACATTTTTCAGCTAGTCAAAAGCCAAGTTGCCTACAACCTCCACGACACACATAAACTACTAATGAAAAACTCAATGCTCTCAGGCAGTGAGACTTCCTGTCCACAATACGGACACTCTGATAAAATGTAAGTAACACGTTACAGTCGGTCGTTTATTAGTAGAATGGGTGAGGCTGAACAGAATGGGCTGGTATTCAAATCCATGTGTGAACAGAGGATGTAAATTTGTTGAAGCTTCAGGGCTACTAGTAGTTGTTCTAAATGTGAACCAGTGGCATCTTATTACTTATTACTCTTATTACAAGTTGGTTCTTTTTTTCCCTCCGCAAACCTTTAAATACTGTTTCATTTGGTTGCAATCGCACACAGCTTCGATGTCAGCTCTAGAAACATTGAGGAGCAAAGGGACATCCTGACAATTACTGCTCTCAAAAAGTCCTTTTTTTTTCTTCCTTTTGTGTTGCAGAAGACGGGCAAAGCCTCTAAGGGGCCATGTCTGGAGGTTCCGGTTCGAACAACAGCTGGACCATCCTCACTTCTGAGGTATCATCACTTTCTAAAGAGCATAGAAATAAATGGAGTAGTGGTGGATGACCCACTTTAACGTTTATCTTTTTCCACGAGTGAGGTCCTTGTCCTAATTGATTTTCCTTTTGGGTCACCTGAATATGAATTAGGTTTGTGTCATATGTCTGTCTTTGTTTAAACTTGTGTGATAGGTATTCAGGCACTGGCCTTAAGTAGTTTTAAACACACACACACATGTTCACTGCCTTACTGAAAGGAATTAGGAAAGTCGACGTTGTGTAAGAGAGTGCTACTTAGTAATTACCAGCTCTGATAGGTAGATGTCTGAATGTAGAACAGCTTAGGCTCTTATCGCAGTGATATTGAAATTATATTGTCTGCCTTCTGAGTTCTTCTCTGTTGCTTGTCATAGGAAACTGTTGCTGAAACCCAGAGGCCTTTTCCAGCAGGAATGGAGCAGCATGATGGCAGCTGTACAGCTACAGCAGGTATATTTAGTCATTGTGGGATCATTTACTGTCTAACACACACAAAAAAGTCTTTCTAATCATAAAATATTATTATTATTATTAGTTGGGAGTTCTGTGAGTTTGGTGCTAAAGTTTTAAGTCTGTTATGTTCCTCCTTGTTTTGAGGTAACCAATACATATTTCTCCTCCTTTGGAAGTGGTTATTTAATTCAGCATTTGTGAAATATATGTTGGGGCTTTTGAGGAAATGTGTAGCAAGAAATCATTACTGACATTAAAATATGTATTTTATTTTTTAGTTATCAAGATAATCTTTATCACAATCACAAGTTGAAATTAGTTGAGTGCTGCTATACAAAATGCTAATTTTGCATCTACTGTATTGCATAACCAAAGTCTCTTTAAATGTGAGAAAATGGCTATTAATGAAATGAAATGGTAAATGGGCTGTGCTTGTACAGTGCTTTTCTAGTCATGTGACCACTCGAAGCGTTTTGACACTACATGTCTCTTTCACCCATTCAGACGCACAATCATAGGGCTTCCACTGGAACATACTGGGAGCTTCTATACTCGTTCATACTCCGATAGGCACATCGGGAGGCGACTTGCCCTATCGGGGTGATAGACATCTGCTCTTCCGCTCGAGCGTAATACTTTATTTATTCAAGGGGGAAAGTCCAATGTTGTTGTTGTTGTTGTTTAATCTTAAATTTATTTGGGGTTTTGCAGAAAATGGACTGCTGAAGCTTCCGTTGCTGTGTGGTGAAAGTCACATGTTTGATCGCAGTAGCGTGGAGTAGGGTTGGATGACAATGGGGAAAAAAATAATCTCAATCATTTTGATTGATATTGAAATCACAATTAATGTCAATGGTAATGTTCACGATTTATTCATTTGATTTTTTTAAAAAGTGTTTATTGAACCACCAAAACTAAACCCCAAATATAACTTAAAAAAAACTACTGGAAATAAATGAGAAGCCAGTAAAGGAGTAAAATAATAACATATAAAAATAATAATAGCAATAAAAAAATGAATACCCAGTCTATATGCATTCCTGTTACATACATGACATTAATAATTTTTCTTCAATTACAGTGTTTTTATGATTGTGAGAAGGCAATATTGTAATCACGATTAAAATGTGATTAATTGTCCAGCCCTAGCGTGGAGATATTCCTAAGCTAATGTAGTCAGAGTGGTTCACCTGTGAGCCACAGATCAAAGGCTTATATGCAAACTAAGATGCCAAACATTTGTCCAACAAGATAGGAACATAGTATAGAGACAAGAAAGGTTACATGGCCAGCCTTTGCTGTATACATGGCTAGTGTTAATAATAGTTCTGCATGTTTAAGACAACAATACTTGTACCTGAGGATGAGCAAAAATCTGCATAGAATCCAGTGCAAGTGCCTTCTTCATATTTGAGAGCCATGCAGAGGAGATGTGTCTGATATGAGACTGCATGCTGAAAAGACCCAGATTAGATTTAAACATTGGAATTAGCAGATTTCTGCGTCAACATAATAAATGAGTCGGGGTGGAAAAAAAATCAGATTTAAATGACTGCAGCATGGGGATGTAAATATAGTCTCATCTCCACCTGCATAAATTCCTCTCAGCTTCATGACTGTTTGGAGCAGTTCTGCAACAATGAGGGCAGGCTGAAGGGAAGGTTTCATAAGCTTTTATTATCTTGGCTTTTTTTCTTTCCGTTTTCACATTTTGGAGACAGTGAATGCAAGCATTGAGACATATGTTGTCCTCGAACCTGGTCTTGCACAGCCCATTTACACCTGTTTATAAAGAATAGATTAAATTCTGTTGACAAATACTTGCAGCTACATAGTGAAAAATTACTGATACATACTTTTTTCCATAGAAAAAAAAACAACTAATCAAATTCAGGTTAGAGTATTAAAAGTCTGGTATGTGTATATAGCTGATTGACAGCACCATTTCTTACCTGAACACACTTTTTTCCAGATTTTCTGTTTTCATCAATTAACTCTTCTGAGAGGTGAATAATGATAAAACACTTCACTCCTCTTCCTAACCTCACTTCTCTTCACTTCATCAGCAGCTGGTGTCATGAGTCACAGTTGCTTCGTTTTGCATGCAGCAGCTGAAAAATGTTGAACTGCTGTTTTAAATGCTTCCTGTACTGTGTGTGTGTTTTATGATCCAGGTTCTGGAGAGAACATCCAGCCTGCAAACGCTGCAGAGCCTGCAGAGAGACTCCCTGTGGAGGACTACCTGGTAAGACGGCATACAAATCATGCTCCATTATGTAACGGTAGCAGTTGTCACATGCTTTGGCTGAATATGTATTTTTGAGGAGCCAGTTAATGTATTCTGCTATCTTTTTATTTGATAATTAGCTGTTTTGAAAGACTTGTATTCAGCTGTGTTCAGGCTAAAGCTTCCCCTCAGCTCTGTGCAAATACTATGAACCATGATTCAGAGTTTATCACAATAGTCTGCTTGTGATGACCCAAAACCTCTGACTGTTGGTATAGTAGCATTTAATTCTCTTTTTTTATATCCAGGTATCCGAAGAAACAACAGATCATAATGGAGACTCAGCCTCAGGACAACACTCCTCTGTTCCCACGGATGTTCCTGAAACCCTCCGTCCTTCTCTGGAAGGCCCTGGCACCGTGTTGGATGGCAGTGATGAAGTCAGACCAACAGAAAGCCTATCCGAGGGCACGGCCCAGTTCCGCCTGGACCCCGAGTCATCCTCAGACTCTCACACGCTCTTAAGTCGATCCCTGGATGAGCCCCCAGCCTCACCGCTCATCACAGAGACTGTTAGTGAAGCAGAGTTTGCACAGGAGGAAACTCTGCATCTGCAAAATGAGGAGGAGCTGCACCTACAGGGAGAGGAGTCGGATCAGCACCCAAGGACAAGTGGCTTAGAAAAACAGACAGGTATGAGCAAATCCAGCAAGACCTTGGTTTGGTCATTGCTCCACAACAATAATAGAAAAAACACAGATTATACAATGTGTATGTGTAGTTCACAAAGATCATCATCACATAACATTTCTGTATCTTCATTGTTATTTTTTGTGTATGTGTGTGAGTGACTGAGTCATTTGTATCGTCTGTGTTTGAAGTATACTTGATGGACCAGCAGGTCACGGACTTGTTCATTAACTGGGCCAGGAGGTGGTCTGGCGAGGCTGTGGTCAGTATGAGGGGAGGAGCATGGCTCGACAGAGAAATCTTATGTTGCATGACACCCTGCAGCAGTAAATCAGCTTCAGAGGAAACCTGCAGGATTTATTTACAACATTTATTTATTTATTTTTGCACCGTGATGGCTTTCAGTCTGCAGCTGTCTGTATGGCTACAGCATGAACCAATTAGATTTCTGTTGCTCCGTATTGCTTTACAGTTGGAGTCAGTGGGTTCGCTTCAGCAGTAAAATTAGAAGCAAATAACTTGGTTTATTTCGTTTGTTCATTTACAGTATAGGTTTTGTTTTTGTCAAGATTTAAGGTTTTTTATCTTTGCAGTTTGAAGAAATATAAAGAGTGGCCTTGAAAACAGTTCAATGTACCACGCAGATCAGAGAAATAAATCTAACTTTTCATGAAAGTTTTGTTAATTTATGCACAATAGCATAGTTGCTGTGGTAACAAACAGATGCAGGAAATCTGAGTCTCTGTGTTTGGGTCCTGGTGTTGTTTGATAATAAAGCCAGAATGATATGAGTGAAGATGTGAGGGGCTAACATCTGACCGATGGTCTACACAATTCAAATGCTTTTTACAACACATTCTGTGTAAATGACCAAGATATAATCGTTTTACAAAAAAAGCTCCATACATCGAACTGATGAATTCCTAAATGCACATTAAAGAGCATAATTCTTTCCTACAAAAGGAACAGATCCTGAGCAGCTTCTAGTCCATGAAACGCATGCATCATGTCAGCTTTGTGGCTACTTTGGCATGCCTCAAAGACTTGTGCTTTGCCAATTTGGATCAAATATCTGGCTAATGAGAGTTATTGGGGTTTGTAGGAGGACTTTCTACAAAGGTGCAAAGTGAGAAAAGTTACCCCCTCCACAGCATACCAAACGTAAAACTGCGAACCTCAGCATTCTTTAAAAAGGTCAAATAATCATATTGGTTCTTTCTCTGCTTTAGACTCTCCTGTGGATGCAGAGGTCATTGACGAGGGGGCTGTACCGACGGGAGAGCAGGGGGAACCAGAGGAGAGCAGGAAGAGCTCTATCTTAGCTGTTCTGGAGCAGATTGGAAGAAGAGAAGAGGAAGAGGAAGATGAAGAAGAAGAAGAATTTCAAGTGCCACAGCGAGACAATGACAGCGGGTTATCGGTCAACAAGTGCATCCTGGGTGCTGTTATTCTGTTGGGCCTGGGCACCATCTTTTTCTCAGGTAAGAATGACCTGCTGAAAATGAGCAAGTCATTAAAGTGTTATTTTTAGACTAATCTTTAATATGTTTAAGTAGAAACAATGTTTCAGATGTAGGTGCTCTGAGATTAAGGTGTATTATACCTGCAGGTGTCTTCATGGACCTGGATGAGGGTACGTTCTTTTGATGTGAATTAATTTATTCCTTCTTGGCATGTTTGTGCATGCAGGACAGAAAAAATGCATGCTTTTAAATGTGTGAGTCGCTTTTGCACAAGATTAATTCCCCTTCTCAGAAGGACAAGATTTTAAAGAAAGTAGACCCTCTTCTGACAGTGCTGTGCAAAATTCCTGATGACACGACAGGCCTGAGTTTATATGGCCAAGATATTAACAAGAAAATAATGCTTTTTATATCATGTACTAACATTTCCATGGAAAGCTCATTTGTCATTTCCAGACATTATAAACTGGTGACAACAACAGCATGAAACAAACTTTCCCAACAGTGATGCTTAAGGAAATGCTGCACATTTGTGGCAATAAAAAACTCAACAAAAAAACATAACAGAAGTATAAAAACGAAATGAGATGAAATCTACTGACTGACACATTGTGCTGCGAGGGGAAGAGACAGCTGTCTGTCACTTCATGGATCACCTTTAGCACAAGAAATTCACTGAATCCTATTTCCCAAGGACATAATGTGTCATGTCCTCTTACCAAAATACCCAACCCCTGTTTTATTTAAATGATGGGGATAATCTTAATTCACAATATTAGTATTTTTCTGAAAAACATTATAAATCTCCAATTTTTGTTCTAGTGTCTTTTATCTGTTCATCTAGGATATGTACTAGAATATTTAATTAGTGTATGAGAGTGTATTATGTGTATCGACATTACGATTTGCATATTTATTTGCAGAGAGTGACTATGCTACAAGGGAGCTGAAAGATGCAGAGACACCAGGACAGCAGGTCAGTGGGATGTCTGTACATTTTGTGTTCACATTCGTGCCACTGCATTCATATTTAGTTTGATGTGCTCGATAGACCACAGTCAGCATCACAGCCACCCCCCTCAAACCTGCCCATCTTTACTTTTTGTCCTTTACCATCTCATCACATCTTTCCTATTCTCAACCTGTCACTCTGACAGGAGTTGTGTTTTACTGTGTGTGTGCAATCCGTTGACAGGAGTGGCTTAACGCCGACGTTCCTCCCCCCCGAGTAGATGCTGACAGTTCAGAGCTCCTAAATAAGTTGACTAAAGGGAACCAGCAGATTTCTGCTCTACAAGCCCAACTTCAGGTGTGACTCCATTCTGTCTATTATCTCTACCCGTTTGTGTGTGTGTGTGTTATATATAAATAGTACATATATTACACAAATGCACATCTTTGCATAAATGTGTCAGTGAGTGTGTAAAATTCTCATGGGGAGCCTCATCCTCCTGCTCTTGTTCTTTTAACCAGGCACAAAAAGAAGATCTAAAAGTAGCCATGGGACAAGCAGCAGAGGGAGTGAAGGAGCGGCTGCACCGGGAGGAGGTAGAGAGGGAAAACAGTAGGTTGAAGACAGAGATGGCATCTCTCCCTGTCCTTCAGAAAGAGAACGACAGGATGAAGAAAGAGCTGGAGTCTGTCCCGGCCCTACAGAAAGAGCTAGAAACACTGAGATCCACTGTGACTGAATTAAAACTCTCCTCAGGTACAAACAGACAGAGGGAGGAAGCAGGAAGGGGAAACAGAAGAGAGTAGAAATTCTTGAAGGATAATGGTAGAAAAAAAGAAAACATGTAGAATAATATTTTACTTCTACTCTGTTGCTCTTTTTTTACCCACACTCTTCATTCCCCTTAACTTTTGTGTCTCTTTCAGCACCCAGTAAGACAGACCCAGCACACGTGAAGGCCTCTGCATCGCCCCCCGCTGGCCAGCCAGATGAAAGCAGGCAGAGCGCTGCTGGATCCTCAGAGAAACGGCCGCAGAAGCGGTGGGACGAGCAGAAAGAGAAAAAGGCTCTTAAGAAGGATAAATATGAAATGGGTGACATGAAACAGTGGAAAGAGAAAGACAAATCTACGTGGAAGGAAGCAGAGAAAAAGGAGCATAAAAATGGAGGTAAAAAAGAAGAAGGGAAGAAAGGAAAAAATGAACATGAGATTGCTGAAAAGAGGAAAGATAAGGAAGGTAAGGAAAAGAAGCAGAGCGGTGACACCAAACAATGGAAGGAGAAGGACTGGAAGAGAAGCAGTAAAGGTGATGATGGAAAGCCTTGGAAGGATAAAGAAGGTAGGAAAGAGTGGACAGAAAAGAGTGAGAAGAAACAATGGAAGGAAGAGAAAGAATGGAAAAGGGGGAAGAATGACAAAATTGACGGTGGAAAACAATGGAGGGATAAAGAAGTGCAAAAGCACTGGCAGGGAGGAAAAGATCATAGTGAGAGGCACAAGATGAGGGATGAATGGAAGAAAGCGAAAAATGGCTTCAAGGAAAGTGGCAGCGAGAAGTGGGAGAGGAGAGACTTGAAGGAGAAAGGAGAGAAGGATTGGAGCGGTAAAAACAGAGAAAATCACGCCAGAGAGAGGAGAGGTCAGGATGAAAGGACGCAGCAGGAAAAAAGCAAAAATAAGAAAGAAAGGGATGAAGGGAAACGGTGGAATGAGTATGAATCAAAGAACAGAAACAGAAAACAGGAGAAGGAATGGAAGAAGAAGGATGAGAAGTTGGATCTGTCGAAAAAGAAAGAGGAGGACTGGAACAAAGGAGGACATAAAGAGAAAAAGCACAATGAAGACGGGAAAAAAGACAACTCGCACTTACTGAAAGATAAAAATGAGCACAAACTAACAGGTAACCATCACCATAAAGAGGAGCATCTCTATGGAGACGGAGGGGCCCCTCACACACACCGCAGAGCCTCTGTAGGGCAGCCGGAGTACTGGGCCCAGCAGAGAGATCGCCTCCAGCATGACCCCACACCTCCGCAGCAGTGCGACACAGTGGAGACCTGCGCCAAAGCTGAGCGGCTGCTGCCCGTCCCCTTCCCCGAGTTTGAAGCCGTCCTCCAAACCTATCTGACCCGGGCAGGAGAGGCCGGCGTGGACGCTTCGGCCAGAGAGCAGCTGAAAAAGCTCACCGCCGACTTCTTCAAGGAAGGGATGTTTGTGCACGACCGCATGAGCTTCCAAGCCTTTGCTGAAGATGTAGGCGATATTTTGGAAGACATGGTGGAAGAGGAGAATGGCAAAGAGGAAGATAGCGACCTAGAGGATGAAATGGAAGAGTTTGAAGGAGAAGTCATGAAGCGGTTTTCATTGCCAGGAGAGAAGGAGGAGAAAATCAAAGGCGAACGGAGGAAGGAGAGCGTGCAAAGACGTGGCTGATGGGCCGATAGGAAGCGTTTGTTTGTGGAAAAGCAGCTAAGAAGAGTTGGAGCAGATTAAGGTTGACTCATGGCTCGCACTTTTTTATTTTTTACCACAAATACTTAAAGGTATACATTTATCACCTGTCACTCTGTTGGGGGATGCCATATCTTCCTTCGACACTTCCATCTGGGGTCCATGCAATGGAAGCTTTGCCTGCATACAAGCACCCTCGTCTCATAGGAAGCGCCCGCATCTGCATTAGCTCGTCATGTTTACTTTTCATCTTCCAAGGCTCAGTTCAGATAAAACCACACATATAATTTCATGTAGGACCGAACCCCTGCAGCTAGTCTGTGTGGTGTGAGAGTGGTTCCTCTGCTGCCGCCGTCGTCTCTCCCTGTGTACAAGAGATTGAACCCACAGGACTGAGTTGGATGTTTTGAACTGTATTTGCTGTATTTATGGTCTTATTTAAACACTACACCTGTTCCTCTGTACTGTGCACTGCCTACTGCCTGCTCACTGACTGGGCCCATATCTACAGTACAGCATGTCTTAACTTCAGCATTTGGTTAACGAACCATTTTTCTTAAACATGCACTGCTGAGGACGTTAATGAACGCTTCATACGATTAGAGAAGTTGGCACTGATTTAATTTCACTGTTTGTGTACATTTTGCATCAAAAGCACATTTTAATAACCTGCTGAAATGAATAATTAACTCAAAAAGAAAAAGAAAAACTGAAAAAGAAATGTTGGGCACGTGATGTTGACATGTTGAGCATGTATATCTACCCAGGTACAGAATTCACGTCGTGCACTGAGATGTCTTTACTTATTGGCTGCCAATGCATGTAACATTTTCTTAGGTTGGTTAGGGCTTCATGGTACAAACAGTGACATGTTTTCAGAAGTATTGTCCTGGTTTACATGCTGATAGGCTGCAGCTGGTTGGAGCTGCATTGTAGCTTTGTGGTAGCATAGAGAACTGAATGTTAGGACCTTTGCTCCTGTTACCTTTGTTAAAGATAATAAATTGAATGCCTCCTAGTGATGAAATCGCCTTTTTTTCTTTTCACTCCAGTTTGGATTTTGTCTAAAGACTAAAGGTAGCACACACTGACCTAAAAGACTGGATTTCATAGTCCTACAGCTGAATACAGATACCTATTTAGACAGAATAAACATAAATAAACCTGGTTATATATTGCCAGAGAAAAATACGATCTGATCCTGCTTCCCTGTAAATGGCAAGAGAAAGTAAAGCTCTTTCTATGTCTCACCTCAGTGAAGTTAAAAAGCTTTCTGGAGTGCTCTTGCCAAAAAAAGCAACACAACCATTACAAGAAAGCAGATGTACTATTGTAATATATTTGAACTTTATGGGTTGGATTTTAAACTTTCACCAACAGGCCACAGTCATTAAGTAAGAGTAAATGACAGGAAGTGCACATCCACTGGTTCACCACATGATTGTGCTGTCACCACCTCAATAACCATCTTTAAAAATGCTGATGACTGTTATTGTCAGAACCATGTGATTTTTAATACATTATGGTTACTTCCAGTTTAACACTTAAAAAACAAAAAGTATGATCATTTCTTTTAGGAGGAAACTCAGATCCACTGAGACACTTAATCAAAGGTCAGGCCATTGAGATAGTCCAACCTAACAAATATCTGGGGACTGCCGGTGATAAAAACTCAACCATTGAGTCCAACAGTGAAAAGGTCAACGGTGTGTATTGTTCGAGTGAAACCTCATTTTCACATTGACCAAACCATGAGGACTATGTTATATCTTCCTTTTATTGCATTGATATAAACACTTTCTCTGGTCTTGTATCCTTAAATGAAAGGAAGAACTTTAAACCAAGTATGGTCGTTTTGACTGATGAGTGAGTCATTCTTTTGCCAACATCCCTGGTGACCAGGCGGCTGCAGTTCTAACATGCTGAACAATGACTCTTCATGATTCACTATTTACATAGGGAGTTTCAGCCTCTTCCCTCCAGATGGCACTCCTAAGTCCTTAGTTCCCTTTGGCCTCATTGTGTTGTTCTGCATTTGTTTTAGAATTTGTCTCTATGAACATATTAATGAATGCTCATGTCACCACAAAACAAATTTACTTAAGTGAATGAATAAAAAAACCTGAAACTGATATAAGTGCATAAATAACTTCATGAGGTCAATCATACACCAGCAAGGTAAAAAAGGAGTTTTTGTTACTTCTGCATTTAACAGCTCAACCCCTGAGAAATAATTTTCCATTTTCCTCATGCAATGATCTGTTCTATAGAGAAAAAATGATAAAGCTCTGTGGCAGACTCCTTCCTTTTTATGGTAAGTCACAGATTAAGTTACATCAGTTAATCATTGTATGTCTCAGACAAAAGTTTAAAAAAATGACCCTGGTTAAAAAATTATGTTTGAGCATAATAGATAGAAAGATAGATAGATAAGATAGTTCCTCTTTTTATTTTTCTTCACATGCTGACATTGTGCTGTACTTGGTCAGCCTGACTTTCTGTTTCCAACACACACAAATGAAGGCACCACATCCTGTTTCTCTCGTAGCTAAGGCAACTGAGTAGTCACTCATCTTTGTACAGGCTCTTGGGTATATTCAGCCAGGAACTTCTGAGTTTCATTTTAACTTCTTCTCCACGAAAGGCTTAGTTTAACTTCGGAGTGAAACATGTTTTTTTACACTGGGACTTATCTAAACTCAACCTGAGATGTTCATCTTTTCATTTTCATTGTTAAGTGTATGTATTGTTGCTCATTAGGCTTATTGATTTATAGATTTACTGATCATTTAAAACAACTATTATATAAAGCAGCTGTACTGCAGCTTTAGTTATGATTTCATAGATAGCTACTATTCAACTGAAATGCCTCTCTGAAGGCCAAATACTGAATAAGTGGACACAAAAGGCATTCAAGTAGTTAAAGCTGCAAGATCCAAGTCTTAGAGTAAAAAAAAAGAAAAAAAAAAAGAAGACCACATCGTTACTGCAGGTACAGATTCTGATACAGTAACATTAATCATAGAGCAGTTAGCAGCATTGCCCCATGGAAAACCCTGATGCCTTAGCTGCAAATAGCTGAACAATTTCTGTCCTCTCTGTAAACTATTTACTTTGTGTTAGCTGCTGCTCTACGACAGCTGAGGGGACGGAAGAGCTACTATTTTAGCTATAAAAGAGATATACAGGTATTTGTGTCATACCTGAGACATAGAGCAAGGCGCGAGGATAAATGAATATGATGATGAAGTCAGTGTGCTTGTTAGCCCCAGCTGCCTCCCTAATACACCAGTGTGTGTGCAGCCCATCATAGTTTAGGATAAAATATTCTGAGGTTCATTCAGTGAAACCCAAAGGCTTCATTTGCAAATGGTTTTGCAACACCAGCTATGTAGCTAAAGTGATTTACAGCTTTGTTTTTTTTCTCTGTTGCCCATAGTTTCATGGTTAAGAGAGAAAAAAGCTACTGTCCATGTATAGTTATTAACTTAACAAATCATTAAAATGTTACACGTTGTTATATGTTTAACCATTCCTAAACCCAAGCCAAAAACCCTAATTAGTGTCTCTGGTATTTTCCAGAATAAAGTGATATGTAATCCTTACTGGACTACTTATTTGCTTTACTTGTGTCTGGAAACACAAATGCATCATGTAAAATGTTGAGAACAATGATTTATCTTATTAAAAGGAGAGTTAGGCTATAAAAGACCAGGGAAATTGTGTCCTCACCGTGTTCACTCACACTCACACATATACACACATCTGAGTAGGTGAGTTTGTATCACATCAGATCAAATTAAAGATGCCTTATTTTAGACTTAATCTGGATTATTAATGAGCAGTTTTTTTTTAATCTTCTTAATATTTTTACTACAAAGAATGTTTATTTGTTTCTCTGAAAAACAGATTCTTTTCTGCCTTTCAGCTCATGATGGAGTCCGCCATTGGTGTGCTGGTGTCCAAGTTCAAGACATATGCCGGCAGTGACGGGTTCTCCGACACTCTGAGCAAGGATGAGTTTAGCAGGCTGGTTTAATTTAGAGCTTCCCAACTTTTTCAAGGTAAGTATTGTAGGTCTAACAAACAAAAGTGCACTCATACAATCTGTATTTGTAAAGCTTGTAAAGGCTTATGTACTGTCTGGGTTCTTCATGATGAAGTGGTGATGTTGTAAAGTATACGCAGAATGTGGTGTTATAACCTGTCTTGTAGAAATTAGCATGACAGATACAGGCTGTTTAGACGGGCATGATTCTTATAAATCAGACAATCCATCTCTTCATCTCAAAGAAAGCAGTGTCCAGGATAAATTTCAATCTCTGATTAATTTGGATTCTTTGAATGACTGGGACGTTTTTCATTTCACCTCTGCACATCTTAAATGAGCCTTTTATTCTTTTCTTTAACAAAGTTACAATCACTTTCTTTGATGCAGACAAGCAGAGAATGCAATGCAACCTGAGACTATGTAGTGATTTTAGTTTTTTATGTAGTGTAGAATGCAGGCATTAGTTTTCTGCTTTGATCGAAAGATTTATCTGAATTCTGTGATTGTTTGAATATGACGTGATACAGATTGGAATCCCCAAATTCTATGCAATTTTTACATTAAAGATATTTTTGAACCATTCAATTCAACTCAATGGAACTCAATTCAATATAAAATGTGGAAGCAAAACAAAGACAAAAAACTAACAAGAAATTGGTCAGTAAAACTATTATACGGGGAGTAATTAGTAATTCCTATCTCCTCATTAAATATTTGTCACAGTGGTGAAAAGCTTTCCATATTTACTCTAGACAAGGTTGCATGTGGAACCATTTTAAGACATAAATCATTTTCAGTTGCAGTATTACCATCACTTTTCATTTTGGCAAAGTGGTGTTTTAACAAGTACTGACTGGATGTTGGATAGCTTTATTTTTTACTGTGGATGTGGTATTAGTTACCCAACACATCTGCAAAGATTACAATTTTTTCTTCAGCTAAAAGCTGTTCAAGACTTGCAGTTTCAAGTCTTGAACATAAACAATAAGTTAAAAGTAAAGAAACATTTTTCACTTTGAATAAAATCGAATATAATAAGATCATACTCAGACCCTACAGAGACTTCACGTTTTGTTGCAACTGTGTTGTCTACATTCCTAACATGCACAAGCTGACACAATGTAGCTCTTCATGAGGCCTAACAGAGGATCCAGCGCAACCTTTTCCAAGTGTGGAAAATTCCACGTTAGACTTTGCACGCACCAGGTGCGATCTCCACTTTGGCCACAAGATGGTGACATAGCCTATGCATCGTGTAATAAACCAACACTATTGGATAAAACTGTTCTATCTCAGCTAAAGGACTTGTCAGTGATATAATCACGCCTCTGTCTACTTTTCACTAACAAACAACCCGTGATGTGCAAATACTGGAATCATTCGCCGGCGGCCAGTGTTATTATTATCATCTGATTCACAGTTTCCTGTTTTCCTGTAGGAGGCTGGAGACCCTGCTGCTATCAGCACTCTCATGAGCTCATTGGACAAGAACAATGATGGAGAGCTCAGCTTCCTGGAGTTCTGGCAGCTGATTGGACATCTTGCAAGCAAGGGTTTCAGCCAATAGAGTGACTTGAAATTGTTTCATAAATGTTCCTGAGCTGTCTGCGTGCCATAAAAGTAAAATCATCCAAGTGGAATTCTCGTGTCAGTTTCAGCTAATGTGCAACACTTTTCTTTTATGATTAGGATATCTTTGAAAACTACTATTATTACATTTAATTGTCTGCAGACGGAAATGAACATTTTCACAGAACACTCCTGAACAGTAACAGTGTTGCAACCAGCCTCCAGAATTCCCCACATACAGCTGCATGTCCTCACAGGTCAGCGATCTAGCGGTACAATGAGAATCCATTGCCTGGGAAGTGTATGTGTAAGCGTTCCCTAATTCCTGGAAAACATCACCTCCCTCCAGGAAACAAACAGAGGTGTGGCGTTGACAGAGTGTGAGAAGAATCATGTAAAAAGATGAAAAATAAATATAAAACAAAATGTAAAAGAAAACAATAAAAAAGATGTGATTTTCCTCATTGCTGCACAAATCGTCGTTTGTTTATCGTTTCTTCTTCGACCATTGTCTTTACTTTTGTTCTTTTTAGAATTCATACAAGTCCCAGGGTGTGGTTTGCGTGAATCTCACTGTTTGGAAAGCTTTCAAGACTTTTACAGGGGCGCACATGTTCAGACGAGAAACTGTTTTATAAAACAAAACTGCACACACGCTTTGGAAATGGAAGACTAATACAGAGAAAAGAAGAGATTTACAAGATGACATAACAAAAATATGATGGGGGGAACAAAGAGGGAATATTTGTGAGAAAATGTGACTGAAAATACTCTGCGTTGCCCAAGCTGCGCCTCTTTCCACATTCCTTCTCTCTCAGGCACACGCCCAATGACAACGGGAAAAAAAAAGCTGGCTTGAGAGGATGTTAAATCACGGAAAAGATATGTGGTGCTGGTTAATCTAGCGCAAAGCTGGTGAGGGGCATTGGTGAGAAGGAAGAAGCGCAGCTGACATTATAGTTTCTATCTTCTTTTGTGTTCCCTTTGTAAGGTGAGTCTGCTTTCAAGAGATTCTCCATTTAATCTGTTTTCTGATTATTACTCACATGTTCTACTTTGGAAGCTACTGAAAATACATTATTTTATTTTTATATCGTGGTGTAAATTTTGTATACTCTGCAATCGTCTCTGTTGCCACTGCCCTGCTTGTGGCCACAGGGATTGGGTTCCTCTTCTTGGTAATCTAATTCCAGTCCCTTTACACTTCCAGAGAAACCGGAGTCTCGACTCAAGTTTAATTATTTATTTGCTGCCTGTGTGTCAGTCTTGCCTCTGGTCGCTTTACAAATTGTGAAGATTAGTCAGGGCTAAATGTAAATGTGGGACGCGGGAAAACTCCTGACATCTCCATTACGCGTGGCGCACACTGGCACACCCGGCAAGGTCGTTTACCAACCGCACTGAGATTACTGTCTCAGATTTGCTCCATATCAGACTGAATTATTCACATTATGATAAGAAAGTAGACTCACATGGCTT
This sequence comes from Craterocephalus amniculus, assembly GCA_036024015.1. Classification (NCBI taxonomy): domain Eukaryota; kingdom Metazoa; phylum Chordata; class Actinopteri; order Atheriniformes; family Atherinidae; genus Craterocephalus; species Craterocephalus amniculus. The sequence goes on from JAVQJG010029524.1 coordinate 39,031, forward strand.
CGGGCTAGTGTACTTAGAACCACAGGGGAGGAATAGTGACCTGCTCAATGGCAGGTAACATACCCACGGAGGAAGTGAGTCAGTCACGCTGAGTTCAAACAACACCAACTGGGTGGAGTCGATCAGTTGGTCCGAGTAATCAATTCTCTTGGAGTTTCGAGTAGCCGACTCAGAAAATGACCTGCTTGGTGTGTGTGTGTGTGTGTGTGTGTCTGTGTGTGTTTGTGTGTGTGTCTGTGTGTGTGTTTGTGTGTTTGTGTGTGTGTGAACAGAAAAGAATCTGAGAGAAAAACCAGATAAGACCATATTTCTCATGCAGTTTGTTTTAGGCCTCTGGTGGGTGTGGGGGGCCCAGGCTGGTTCACTAAAGTCGTCTGAACATGGCAAGTTTGCTGCATAATTTCGCCTGCATTACTCACCAGAAAATGTACAACATTAACTCCACTGCAGCCTGTTCCCTCATTGGAGAGCCTGAAAGTATTTGGTTATGTTGCAATATTTTCATGTTGTTAGTCAATGGAAAATAAGTGACTCATGTTGACAGTGTGCAAATGTTTAAGCAGACGCAGGAGTTATGTTTTTAAAAAAAGCAGTACATGCAGAATGTCCTGTTTTTTAAAGCTAACTTAATTTGACTTGCTCACAAATCATAATATACTAAACCTGAATTAATCTGGTTTGCACTGAAACAGAAAATAAATTAATTGTTGAACTCAACTTGCTTTTTTTTGTTTTGTTTTTTTTCCACTGAATTTTAAACAATGATACTAATAAATAAAAAACAAAGACCTAAGGGTGAAATTTTCTGCCAACCAACATTTTTATAAAAGTGTAATATTTGTTTCACAACTCAGTGATGAACTAAGAGATTATATTTGTTTGCAGCCAATAAAGGTCAAAACTACAACATAAACTCATGTGACAAAAGAGAATGCAGGACAGCATAAAACAAATATTGTTCCCTGTTGTTGTTTTTCAGTCAAATCTGCAAGGCAGTCCAGCTAAGGCTGGAAGACACTGTTGGAAGGAAAAATAAAAAGATTAAGTGATGACAGTAGAAAATAAAACAAAAGTTGTTTTGACATGAGCTCAGACCTTCACTTTCTTTTTCAAGAATTCCAATTTTTTTTATTATGATCGGAATTTTAGTAATCCAGATTGTGAAATTAATTGCTGCATTTTACTCATCTCTTGTAGATTTAGAGAGCAGGGGGTGTTTCACATCAAGGAATAAATTCTAAGAGGGGTTTATGCGTGGTAAAAAACCTTTCGGAAATATTTAATCTTAAAATGTTCATCCAACTTTGGTGTCTTTCATCTGCCAACACCAGGGTAGTTTTACAAGCTGCCCGTGTTAACTTAAACATGTGAGACTGAAGGTCACAACTAGAAGAACTACAAAATCTCCATGTGTGAGGTGGAACAAAAAGTCACCATGCCTCAAACTGAGCCGGCGGTACAAATAAAACAATGAACTAGGCTTCATTCATTCCACTTGAGTCATTCCTTTTTGCTCCAAACTCGGAATCTGAGTGTACATGTGCCAGGAGGCTGATGGAGACCTTCATGTGCCCTCTGCACACACACACACTCACACACACCTTCCTCTTGCTCTTTATATGTCCCTATGTCCACCAATTTGTAATTCTGCAGCCCTGTTGTCTCCAGTTCTGACTGAAGCCTTTTCGGTTTCACGTTCATCTAATTACACTCCAAACAGACGCTAATGGATGGTGGCCTGCCGGATATTTTGATGTATGGCTTTTTTCTGATGCCAACACACACACACACACACGCATACACACACTGGCCCGCCTGTACCTTTGGTGTTTGACTTGTATAGGATGTAAGGAAGGTGTTGGGGCAATCATAGTAGCCTATACAATAATAATGAACAGCATGCTGATGACAGATGTTCACTTGATGGTTGGACGGTTGTGTGGGTGTGTGTTGTCTTGTGTGTCTGTGCTGGCATGGCAGGGAGACATGAAACAAAATCCCGGGTTTGGGTGCTGGCTCTCGCTCACACACTAATTAGGTTAATGCAGGAGAAGTCTTAATTGTCTCAGATATGTGTTTGTGCGTGTGTTCATGTGCGGGCACAGTGTAAGTATTGAGGTGTGGTATCTGTGTCAGATGACAGATTTATCAGCTTCTACTGTTACTCCAATAACTTCACCACAGGCAGCCATGATCTTTACTCATCTTGTGGTTACTGCTGTTGCAGGGGAGTTTCCGATCCACAGTGGAAATCCTGCGGCGAAGCCTCTCTCCGCTTCTCTGACTGTAATCATCTTCGCTGAAGTAACATTTATCCAAGCCTTTTGTTTAACATGAGCAATTTCCCTGAAATTATTATGAAGACCCGCGTGCTGGCTGAGTTTTGTCATGATACGTGAAGTGGTATGTTCACTACCCCCCCTCAGCCAGGCACAACATTTGAAGTGCCCTAGTTATGATCATTTCCATAATTTATTGAAAAATAAATAGCCTTTCACAGCTGTATACATTTTATCATATGTAATGAGATGTTTTCAACAATTGTTTTCAGTCAAAGGTCGTTGTCGTCACAAGCAGCCATCTCTGAATGTGGGATTCATTTGGCTCTCATGTTGTTTGAGGTGGTTTCACCAGTAGCTATTAGTTTTCACTGTTTGCAGCTGTGAGCAGCTCTTTCAGTTTGTTTGTGCTTTGCTTTGTTCAAGAAAAGCGCACGTCAACACGACACGCAAGAGTCAAGGGCCGTGTAGAGAGACTTTTTCTAATGTTAGTATTGATATGGAATAGAAACCGAACCTCTCCTGACTAAATAAGACTTAAATAGTATATTTGGCCATTTTTTAAAATTGAACAAGTCATTCATTATCACATGACTGTACGAGAACGTGTCATTTGGTGGCAAAAGAAATTTTCTGCTGTTTTCAATTAATGGATGTTGTGTTTCCTTTTAACATCAGCAGCTCTTCATAACGCGTGTCTGAAAAGTACAAAGTCACAAACCAAGTCATTTCAAAAGACCCTCAGAGAAAGAGTTGCTGATGCTGCTGGAAAACCGTCTATTCAGAGTTTTGCCTCCATCATTGATTACTTAACTCAGATTATGTACAAATCTCTGAGATAACTGAGGGCACATTTTACTTGCTGGGGCAAAAAAGTTTTGATATCAGAGGTGTAAGAAAAACAGAACACCTCTTCAAAAACAACACCACTACAGATATTTGCTATCTGCTGCATTTTGGTCAGAACTGGTTCCCGTCACTGATGGAACAATGAAATCTGTGTGGGTGAATGTCGGAGGATCTGTTACTGATTGAAATGTGAATAATCGAGCAATATAAAAAAGGAGAAAAAAAGCAATCATCTATGTACTGAAAACAACTAACAGCCTGGAAGTAAAACATGCAGGTAGCTTCTTCCATGACTGATCAGCAGTCGCTGTTCATGCAGTCAGGCAGATCCAGTAGATTTTAGAATCGATGCTCTCATACTTTTGGCTGACAAAGGCCAATAAGATTGCAAAATTGCTTCCTATGAATGAAAAGTAAAAAAAAAAAAATTCTAATTTTTCTATATATATTTTAATTATTTGTGTGTCTAATGATGATGATTTTGATCAAAATTATCTTGACATGTAAGTAGATGTAAAGGGATTTTATGTGCGATGAATGTTTGACTCAGCTGGTTTCTTTGGAGAGGCCCTTTCGCTTGAATCTTACAGGAAAAGTACCCAAGGGTCTTTTTGTAGTTTTTCAGTATTTTTCTCATTGTTGACTTCCTACTTTATTTGTGTACTTTGCAGCAACTTGGTCCCTAGCATATATTTGTCATAGCAGAAAAGACCCAGCTGTTAGAATGGCTTTGGCCTGTTCCACTGTCCCAGGAAACCATGACAGTGTGCTAGCATGCAATGAACAATGACCCAAAAGCTCCAGCAGATAAATGTAATTTCTTCATCTGTAATTTAATTAGTTACAAGTATGCTTCGATGGCACATCAGAATGTCTTCTGTGAGAACTGAATGTTAATGTTGACGGGCAGCCTGACTTTTCGTTTCACCTCTAGTTGTGTGCAACACAATCAGAATTCATGTTAAGTTGTTATATAAAATTGGATCAAGCCAGTGTTTCAGAGCAGATATGACATCCAACTAAAATATAAATGAGTTTCCTTACCATTTTTTTTGTTTTGCCTTGTTTTGTTTTGTTTTTTTCCCCCTGCAGTGTTTGTGCGCCTGACTGGTCGGAGGATGTTTTATGCAGGTGATACCTGTGCAGCGTATGTCATGTATTCCTACAGTGTGTGGAGGGGTGTTCTACAGCAGACGGGCATTAGGCAGTAATCTGAACTTTAAGCCTCCTGTGTGGTTTTCGGGATCAGATGTCCACCGTCAGAGATCATAGCTTCCATTGTGTTTACTTTTAGAGACTCCCCTTCACTCCATCCTTCCATCGCACCCTCTCATTCACTCTGTTTACCGCAGACAGCCTCCGCGCTGCTCTACCCCTGTTCTCTCCACCTCCACCTTTCTCGGATATTTACATTATAGATGACACAGAAACATTTTCAGAAAATTCATATAGTGTTCATATATTGTTTTTTCATATGACCGGATTGGCTTTCAAATGAAATTAATGTTTTTTTATCATTAATTGAACATAATTTAATGATCCCTAATATTGATATGAGGCTCATTCACTTCTTACTCACTGGTAGAGAGCTTCAAGTATTCAACTTCTTCAAGAACCAAAAGTCTATCTAGCTTTTTTTCCAGGCTATTAGGAATGTGTTGAAGATAAATAGAGCCTTTTATCCACTCAAGACCCAATGCAAATGTATTTTCCTATTACTGAAATTCGCAGAAATGATACCTAACGGCATTATGTTTAAGAGTCTGAGTGTCAAAGATATGGCCATATCTCTGCGCTACACTTTCCAGTCTAAACACTTTTTTTTTGCTCTGTGCCCTTTTCTTACTCTGTAATAGAGATATGGAGTCAGCCATAAAGACACTGGTGACCACATTTCTTAGTTCTTCCGGAGGGAAGGAGAACCTGGATAGTAAATCCTTCAAGAAGCTGGTACAGAAGCAGCTCGGTGGCATGATGGAGGTGAGGATCTGTACTCTGTGACATCATATTCATACATACTTATATCAGATGGGTGTTGTTAATGAGAAGCTGCAAGATATCCAGTAACACTGTTCCCTGTCTGTCTCTTGTTTATCCCCTTGTGTTCTGAGCAGGATACAAGCAACGGCAAGGCTGTTAAAGAAATGCAGCAGGGACTGGATGCAAACAGCGATGGGAAAGTCAGCTTCCAGGAATACCTCACTCTGATTGGCTACCTGGCCAACTCCCTCAGTGAGAAAAAGTGTGAACAAAACACAAATGCATAAAATGAGTAACAATAATCAACCGGTTTTCAAAGAAAGTGTCACCCTCCTTTTCCCAGATATCAGGTCTACTTCGGGTGTGTGAAGAGATGTGTTTTAAATGTGCCAAAATTGTTTCTATGTAAAGCACTTTGTGCTACTTTTTGTATGAAAAGTGATTTATGAATGAATCTGAGTTTGAATGTCCAATTTCTCAACAGTCCAGCCAAATATCTCAACTTTTTTTGTTCTTTTTCACTGCTGTCCATAATCATTTTATGTAATGTTACCCTGCTCTGAAACACATCTCAATTGATCATCTCTGTCAAGGATTTCTTGTGTTTTTAAAAAAACATAGAAATTACACAGTTCTATTCCAAATAAAAACTTTTTATCAAAACTAAAAGTTATTGGAGGGTTTTTTCTTCCTTTTGTTTTACTTTTTTTTAATAAAGCATCAGTTTTTTTTTATCCAATGAACTTCCATCTTAATTTTGCAGGGAACCCCAGCAGAGACACAGTTGACACAAGGTTTGACATTGTCCAATTGGAAACACCGCAGCAGCACCTGCCTCCTTCCTACCTGCTCTGCGTGCTAAAAATAGCCGCGACTCCCTCGACTGGTCAAACTCAGCAGCCTTTAGATGCATCAACTTTTGCAACCTGATCCTGACACACAGTATGCTTCCCATTGTGCGCTGTCCTCCACTCTGCAACACTATACACACATATGGTGCATGTAAGCATACACACACACACACTGCGCTACCCCACTCACTGACACAATATCCTGCGACAAAGACACATAAACAAGAAGATGCTTTTACCGTCATGCCTGTCAAAGCTGTATTTTATGACATGCTGAATTGAAGTTGCCTTCACATCCATCCGCATGATGTTTAGACCATATAGAATTTCATTCTAATAAAAATGACCGTACGTTTTATACTCCTAGATTTACTTTTCATACTCCTAGTCTCTCCCTTTCTCCACCACATTACATCAAAATGATGTGGATTCATGCCAGGGGCTATTTGAAGTATGTTTCTGTTCCTGCTGAAAGGGGCCTCGGTAGAAGTTTCTGTTCCCTTTCTAAAGGATCTGTCCGAATGTTTGCTTTTTCACAGGGTGTGTTTTGGGAACTTGAGGTGTGAATACGTCCATAAAAGTGTGCATGTCCTTTCATTCTCATGTTCTTCTTTGTGTGGGGATTTCTCTGCATGGCTGCCAGGTGCGACGGCTCCATTTATCGGTGCTGCACTAATCCTCCGGATACTGTATCAGGCGTGACCCTCCTTTCCCCCAGCGAACTAACCTAATCCCTACTCTCACCCCGAATGTTTTTTGCTGCTGAAAAGCAAGACACTTTTGCAAATTTATGAGTTTGCTCATTTTGATATTGGCAGTTTTCGTTTTAGCATTCCCGGCGAGCCTTTGTGGGAATATTCCAAACTCATTATTTACACCAAATATCTGCTGAGTGACTTAACCACCCAGCAGGATGACATCTGAGGGTAATTATAACGTTTAACTTTACAAAGGACTCATTCCTTGTGGTCATATTATGGGTGAGTCAATCTCCTTAATGTGCTGCTGCTGTGCCAATTAGTGTTTTGGGTTAATATGTCATCTCTGACAAGTAGTGCAATGAGGACAGATGGATCTTGCGTCTGCCTGCTTAGCAGGTAGCAGGTGTCTGATGCGTAAACAGAGAAGGTGAAGGGAAGGGGGGGGTGGGGAGGAGAGGGGGAACAGGTGGAAGGAGGGGGAGAGTTGAAATGGGTGGAGTAAGGGATGTATTTAAGACGCTGCTGTCCATATCCTCCCTATCAGCAGCTATCTCCCTCTCTCTCCGCACCTGACCAATAGGCCCGCACCTCGCCTCGGCTCAGGTAAGAAACAAAGATTGGAGGATGTAACACAGAGGTGCCAACACTGACAACTGTGTGTCTACATTTCTCTGGGGTTGCTTATGAAGCAGATTGTTTGGGTGCAGCCAGTGCATGACACTCTTTGTGTGAGCTGTTTAGTGAAAGTCATGTAAAGAAACGAAAATAGGCAGAAAGAGCGTCGGTTTATTTAGTTAAAACCAATAAAACCTCAGTTTGTCTTATGTGGACTGCAGCATGGTACATTTCTCATACTGCTGACTCATGCTATTTGGAGAGCTGCTCCCAGGAGAAAGAGCTGATATATGCTGTGACTGGCAGTGAGGAAAAGTCCTGTCTTGTAAAGGTGACATAGTTCAAGAAAAGCAAGGACTTACACCTGTCTCTGGTGTTTTCTGCCATCCGCTTTAACTAAAGTAAAAGCCGGATCGGATTGCTTCTGCGTGTTCTGGTTGCATCTCCTCCTCTGCTTGGGCTTTTAGCCAGCTTTGAATTTCACTCGGATCATCTGGCTCACATGTCCGGCTGCTGACTCCCAGAGGTCCTCACACTGGGACAAAGCAGCAAACAGACTGAGGATCAGTTTATCTGTGGTAAAATCTTATCAGATCAATATCAGGGGGAAATACTTAAGAAGCAAAGCAAACCTTATTCTTGGATTTCCAACTCAGGAAATTCTTCATCTGTCACCAGCAGATTAAAAACAGCTATTTCAGTAATTATGTTGTTTTATCTTAATTTTCCATGTGAGTTTTAGTCTTTTTATATTACAGCTGCACAGATTTAAAAAAAAGAAAGAGCACACTTTAACCAGTTTGGATATTTCCTGCATTGGCCTTAGAATACATTTTTCATGCATAAGTTCGAATAAGGACCCACTCGTCCACATTTTTCCCTCCCCAGAATGTCTTTGCCCAACTCAGAGAATGCCTCCACTCTGGAGAACGCCATGCAGCTCATGATCCAGACCTTCCATAAGTACTCTGGAAATGAGGGGGACAAATACACACTGAGCAGGGCTGAGCTCAAAGAGATGCTCACAGCAGAGCTGGGCAACTACCTGGGGGTAAGGAAGCTCATTAAGGACACAAAATGTACATGCACACGTATGAAGGGGTTTCGACCAGTACTGATGTTTCCTATCCCCACACATGCAGAATGCCCAGGACAAAGAGGCGGTGGATAAGGTCATGGGAGACCTAGATTCGAACAACGATGGAGAGGTAGATTTTACCGAGTTCATCATCCTGGTCGGAGCTCTTACTGTGGCCTGCAACGACTTCTTCCTGGAGTTCAATGACAAGCAGGAGAAAAAGAAGTGAGTGCCTCTTCGGCATAAAGATATCCACTCTGCAAGTCCACATCTACAAGCTCCAGGGGTAAAAACAGTAAAGGCAGGACAGACGACCCACCTATAGGGCATCTTGCCTTGGAACTAATGTGGACAAACACACACACATAGAGTGACCTGAGCAGTAATAGTTGGGTGTTTGTGTATTTGTCTTCAATGTCCCATTGAAACTATAGAATTGTTACGATGTGGAAATCTGGTGTCTAAGTCAGCTGTCCTTGTTGCATATGTGAATATCTCTCATGCTTTTCTTTTCATGCATTTTGCTACACATTCAAGCTGAAGAATTTCCCCCCCCTTGAATACAATAAATGTGAAATTTACTCAAACGATGCAAATGTTGGCTGTGCTTTATTACAGCAGAAGATAAGTAGGAACACAAGTTGGGCAGCAGGTGGCAGCAAATTACACTTGTTTGATGCCAGATGTTTAGGGGCAGGGGTGTTGTTCTAGTTTGCTTTGCCACATGGATGCTCTGGTTTCAGAGCAAGTTGTGAAACGATGTGGATTGTGGATATATAGACCATTTTTAAGAATAACAGTGCAAGATGATATATTGAACACAAGTTAAATGTTGGGTGTGAGATGCTTTTCCAGTGCTTTGGGTGTCAAGCTAATCATACTCTATATGAGATTTTTTAAAAATCCTCCATTTGTATTGTGCAGGTAATGACTCTACATACATTCCTGTTTTTACGGCAGAATAATGAGAACCAGGACTGGCCTTGGCCCGGCCCAACACCCACGATTGTTTGAAAGCTTTGCTTCCTAAAAGGGAAAAATAGTACTGTTTGAGTGTGTAGGTGTGTGTCTGTGAACACAGAGGGGAAATTGCAAGCTTCAACACTAGAAAGCCCGGAAATGTTTTTTTCTTTCTTTTTATCTTGTGGTGTAAGATTAAAAGGAAATTTACGGAACACCTTAATTTACTCGAAACTTTGCGCAGAAGTGGGAGGGAGAGTGTGAGAGTCAGAAAAACATGGCACACAGTCAAGATGAATCTGAACCTACAACCTTTATTGGACTGGTTAAGGTGTGCACAGGAGCAGATTTTAGAGTCTGAAAGAGGAGGGTGAAAGATGGGGGGAGGGGGGGGGGGGAGGGCATAGTCAAAGAGGAAGTGAGAAGGAAGGAAGGAGTGTATAAAGGTAAGAGATAAAAAGAGCAAAAAGAGAGTGGGAAGCAGCACTTTTTCCACGTGGAGCCAAGCAGCCAACAGTTTTCACAGGTCTCTGAAAGGCTTTTCACACTCTTTTGGGATCTACGGCGGACTCCCACAGGTAATCGCATCCTAAGGAGACAGGGAGGAGCACAGGACGGCTCCCAGTCCAGAACGGAGTGGAGTTGCAGACTTGGCCACACCACTGTAAAAAGCTGAGGGATCTCACAGCAGATGACAGCGACCGGGATAAGACACATTTTCAAAGGGGTTATGATGACTTCCTATATGCAGCAATAGGAGTCTTTTCTCTCTGCCTATCTCTCTTTATTCCTGATCTCTTTTCATTTATTCATTTTATTAAAAGTTTGCATACCTGCTATTGCCTTCTATGATTACTTTTCTGTCGGCCATGGTGGCTTGTCTCTCCTCTTTCATTGCACGTGTGCCTGAGAAAGCCTTTTTTACTTTATTTAAAACCCTTGAATCATTGCGGAAGCAAAACAAAACATCCACACTAAAAAGAAAGGAAGAGTGCATAAATATATGGGTTGCTGTTTTTTTTGCAAATATGCATAAAATGTCCGATATGTGTGTCCATGGAGGAGCAGACAAGAGGATAAGGACAGAAAAGGAGTTAGCAGAGATAAAGAAAAAGAGTGGCAGGAAGACAAAGTAACATAATGCCTGTTTGATCGCTGGATCTCACAGATATGATAACAAAAAGAGGTTTGGAACACATACAAAAACATGTATAATGCTTTGAGCTAGAGGGAAAGGAGAGGAGAGAAAAACCAAGTAAAGAGCTCCATGTGAGATACCTTCTTACTCTGGTTTGGTGATCAGAGTAATAGCGATAAAATGAACAGCTGTGAAAGCACATGTTGATGCACATAATTGCTCAATGTCCACGATAAAACCCCCATCAACCCATCAATATGATTTGATTTACATGTTACTTTATCCAGTATTGATCCGTGCTTCCTCTCAACTCAGCTCTTAATACTCCATCTTAGCAAAATTATATTCCGCTGTCTGTCACGTCGTTGCTTTAGCCACCATCTTGGCTCAAAGTCCTCCATTTCTCCGGAGCTAGTTTCAGCAGCAGCTCTGCTGTCTGGCACAGCAGACGGCAGCTGTTCTCCCTTTACTGTGCAAAACACTGAGCGAAAACTGTCCATGCATAATCTATTAGCACAACTCTTTGACTTTTCTGCAATGATCCAGCCTGACTCTATCTTTATGTTTTTCCTTCGCAAGTCTGTAGTTCTCACACATATTAGTATGCCCATAAGAGGCAGTGCAGTACAGTTTATATCACATTCTTTTTATATATCTATACAATCATACAACACACCATGGGCTCTTTACCAGCAACAAACCTTTGCATGGGCTAACATAGAGAAATCTTTATCATATATATACTCAATGCTATACTGTGGTAAGCTGCTATGCTATAATAAAATATACTGAATTATTTCACTGACATAGTGGATTTCTGGAAAACATAAAGTACAAGAACCTTGATATGAACCTCTCTTCCCTTTCTGACGCTGATATCAGTCAACATCGTGGTTGTGTGATATCCTCAGGGCTTCATATCAGTGGTGATTGGTCCAACTGGGAGAAAATCCAAGCATCCACACTCCCTCTGGGACGGAAAAAGGGAGCAAGAAGGAACCTTTTGACCAGAAAGGGAGGTCAGTCTGTTAACGTCTGGACAAAAAAATATTTGCGGGGAAGAGTTTGATGGTGTTATCCTCATTTGAGGAGAAAAGGTTTGTTTGTTGCAAAAAACGTTGCTATAAAGTTAATGGACGTGATCGCTGTTCAGAACAAGTTTTGTTTCCAGCTCTGTAATATAGTAAAAGTCAGACCCGGGGGGGGGGGGGGGGGGGGGGGGGGGGGGGGGGGGGGGGGGGGGGGGGGGG
>JAVQJG010029536.1:0-11108 GCA_036024015.1 Craterocephalus amniculus
CAGCGAGAGCAGCCGACGCTCAAACGCCCAAAACGCGCTGCTCCCGACGCTCAAAACGCGCTGCTCAACTGCTCGCTGCGCCTTGACGCGCATCTGCATAGACTTTACATGTAAACCTGACGCTCTCGACGCTCTCGCTGCTTTTGGTCTGAACACGCCATTACAGATCTCACTGAAGAAACTTTTCAGAGAAAGAGAGCAAGAATGTCATTTAAAACATCGCTGAATATCAACTACCTTTTCAAAAGCACAACTGGAACCATGTGTCTGTTATGTAAGCATGTGAGTTAGAGTGTGTGTCTGTGTGCATGCTGTATGTGAGTGAGTGTGTAACAAACAGTCTATCAGCTCTTACAGCCCCTTTGCCTTCCAACAGAAGCGTTCTTTAGACTGTAATTTATTCTTCCATTTTAGAGGAATGTACTTAATGTTGCATAAAATCCTTCAGTGTGTGTGTGTGGGGGGGTTGTAAATAATGTTTCTAAATATTATAGATGTATTTTAGAGTTATAAAAGAAAAGATTATCAAAAGCATTGCGGTTCATATAAATATATAGATATGCAGTATATTTTTTAAAATGAGATCAGGAACTAACCACCATAGTACGCATCATGTGTCTCACTGAAATGAAAATTTTAATAGGGACAGATGATTGTCATGTACTAAATGTATCAGTGTTATTATCTGCGATGATATTTGTTTGTCAAAAAAAAGGTCATGCTGATGTTTGCGTTTTTCATATACAGGTCATTTGTTTTATTTATTTAACTACTGTAGTTTTGTTGTGAATCATATCAGACATTTCCCATGACTTTTTATAAATGTGTTTTTCACTTTTATGCCCAAATATTTCTCACAGGTTTTAGTAATAATGAAAATGCGGTTTAAATTAATGAAATGGCCTTTCGCGTTTCATATGTGGCATGAGATGATTGTATTAGTATTGACAAGCAATAAAACATTAAATAGATTCATATTTGGTATTACCGCTGATTCTTGAATATAAGTCAAATCAGTTAACACCATGGGTCATTATTAATGTCATTTTGTTTTTGTTTTTTTAATGAATGAGATTTTGGAAAGTTTTTTCATGTATTTAATAACCTTTTGAGTCCTTGTCTATTTTTCAGCCCTCACTTATAAAATTGCATACTCATAGTGAAATAACACAATGTTTACCTGAATACTTCTGGATTCATTGTGAAAAAACACTTGAAAGATTTGTATGATGTGCAAATACCAGCATATGTGTTAATGGTGAAAAATAAATAAAGATGGCACATAGCACAAATCTAAACTTTCAGGCTTGCCTAAAAAACAAAACAACAAACCATTCTCAGTATATTTACAAATCATATAACGGTGTGTGAAAATGATCTCTGCAAAGGTCCACATTGAAAAAGTGACAAAATCAGAGAGATGTAGGATATCCAGTTCAGGCGAAGTCTCCAAAATAGCCATTTTGGCACAGTTTCACACCATCTGTTCTCAAAGTTTCCCAGTTGGGTAGCCTCAGTTTTTAAAAGATTAAGCTGGAAGAGACATGAAATGAGTGCATCTTACCAGGGACTGATGAGAAATAACATAATTCACTTAAAGTCTCTGTGAGATATTACTACTGTATTACACTGAGACGTTAGAGTAACTGTACAGCAAAACAATAATGTTTAAAAAAGCAGAAATCTTTGCTCTGAGACATGGGAGGCGCTGATTTACAGCACTCACACCAGCAAAAATGAACCACACGAACTGGGAAATCAGAATTAAATGTATTTATTTTATTTGAATCAAAGAGCTTAATTTTACCCAAAAAACATTTTATTCATTTACAGCTGTGTACAAGTTAACTTAAATTGACCTAAAAAAAAACAATCCTTGGCATGGATCTCGCTGCTTACAAGGATGCACCAAGTTGCGGTCAAGACCAATGAACCAGCTCCGTCAAGTTCCTGGTTCCAATCTCCATCATGTGAACCGTGTGAAACTACTCTGTAAAACTGTAATGCACAGCCCAGCGGTGATTCCACGAAGATGTGCACATCCTCCATGTGTTTGTTGAACATCTAAAATCCATCGTTTCAGCAGTTTCATAAATGAGGCAAAACTGTTCTGGAAACTCTGACAGGAAGTCTCTCCAAGATGACAGCAGCATTTTTAGCAAGTTAGATGGACTGCCAGATGCTCCCTTTAGCGAGTTATTCCCTAATGCTGTCAGGTTGTTTAGTTCAGCCATATTCCACTGCACAACAAAGTTTAATTCCACTTTAATCTCTGCATTTTCCTTTGCACAGGTCTGAAGAGTCTTTTTTTTCTTTCTTTCATTCTTTTATCCTGCAAATATGCACCATTAAACACAGCGATCTATCAATATTTTGAACCGCGGGCTCATTAAATGTTTCATGGACTCTTTCATTGGCTTCACTATCCTCAGCTTGGACACATGACAAGTCATACAAAGGATGATTTGTATTTTTACGTTCCAGTTTAAGGAGGACAATATACTTGCTTTTTATCCTCATGCAATGGAACTAAACCTAGTATTTGGGTTACATGACTGAAGGTGATAGATGCAGGGAAGAAGATGATATTCAAAGCCACTCAGTAAAGAATTCTGCTGGCCTGTTCACTGTCACACTGACTGATGTTCTCGGTGGACATGTTTTATTTCTTTAAGGACTTATCGGAAATCAGCTCTGAAAAGTGGACTTGAGTTTTCATGAGCTGAGTCCAAATTAATTCTAAAGTTACTTCTGCATGTATAAATAACAAAACTCCTCACTAAGATTTTCACCAGTCTTATGAGGACATAAGGGATCAGGGTAAGCTTGAACCCAGCGACCACAGCGTAATGATCGTGTGTTATGGCTAACTTGAACATAAGAAACACATTACTGCCCTTGCGCCCTCATCCAGGGTCCATGGCGTGTTTGTGTGTTGTTCATGTACTCTGATAAGGCAGCTATTTAAAGTTGTTTGATGTTTGCATGTGGTCTGCCACAAACTAGCCAGCTGCTCTGCTGGTAAATGAAGAAACAAACAGGAAACAGGAGCCAGAACTGATCCTTTAGATGTTCAGGAAATGAGAGCTAATTGATTTGTTATATCAACAGGAAACGATAGCTAATTGACTTGTTAGTCTGTGCTTTGATTTAGGAGGGGCTGTGTGCTAGACGTGCTGATGTGCGTGTGCAACATGGTGACGAGAAGATTTAGGCGATATGGCGTGCTATCAAATAGTAACAAATGTAAAACCAGAGTGTTGAGTTTTTTTGCTCAGCAAACAATTTAGTCCATCTTCTGACACTTGAGTTAATCAAGCAGCATTATTTTTGCCCTATTAAACAAACCCATTCCCAGAGATTTGCTGCCGACCTTACGTGTAAATGCAAACCTGAACACTGCTACCTTTGATTATAAAGGAGAAAAAGCAGAATAACTGTAGAGCTCAAGTCCCGTCTGTAGACAGTCCAACTGCTCAGAAACATCATTTTAAAAGTAGCGTGTGATTCTGAAAGACATTTTTTCCTCTGTTCCATGTAACCTAAAACTTTTAAAAACAGCAGACGGTGGAAGTCACTCAGTCATTCTATAAAAGAACAAACAAATAAAGGTGCAGGTCACTCCTGTAATTGCCTTCCATTAAGTGCTTTTGCTGACAGATGTTGTAGCTCATTTACCGTTAGAAACCTGGCTTAAAAAGGGTGTAAATTCTAAATTGAACTGAGCAACGTAAGAGCTAACGAAAGTCAAGGAATAAATCACTTCAATAAAACCAACATTGGGCCCTTTAGCTATGAGATTATTGGTTTGAGTTTACAGGCTTTGCTTTTAAATTTGTGATCCTGATTTCAGACTCAGGGCCAATAAAATGACTGACATGAAGTTGAGGGCAGCACTACTGTTTATTTTTACTGGAATTCCCCTGATCGCCATCGTATCCTCAACAGACATACTGTACTGTATATCCATGTGAAAAGGCAGGAGAACATAACTGTGTTCAATTAAAACTTTCTTTCAGATCGGCCATTGAATTTCCTGGAGGGCTTTTTCTCTCAGAATGCACATATTTATCACAATATGGAAAAGAAAAAAGTCCTCACAGCAGACATCGACAATCAAAAAAAAAAAAAGAGGGTCTTATGAAAACACACCACACTGGATTGGAGGTAGGGGTTACCAGACTGGACGAAAGCAGACCTGTAGGAATTGAAAGCAGATGTCCACGAGGACGTCTGTTTCCTGTAAGGCGGGAAAAATGATGGAAAATGTAAAGATGCAGCTTAAAAACTAACTGATTTAGTGCATGCTGAGAAGTTTAACAGTACAAGCAAAGTGTGATATCTAAGTAAGGAGGTTCAGATTAATTACTAATACTATGATTTCATCACAAGGACACTAAAGACTAATTTCAGTTATGCTTTTATAAGGCTATGCAGTGTCAATAATGTACATGCAGCAACACAAGGCTTGATGTGTCTGAAACAAGCACAGCGTGGTATTGTTTATGTGATGTGCTCTGATCAACCCTGCAGCCTTGCATAAATAAGCTGGAATGGGTTTCTCTGTGGATATTACTACTGCATTGGTCTAAAAAAGATATTTCAGGGTGTTAGGTGAGACCCATGGTAATTAGTGATCTGTTTCCTGAGTCCTCAGTATTCTTACACAGGAAATCTTCCTGGGATCCTCTTAATATTTTGTCAGTGTAGTTTAAAGCTTATCAGTGGGTACCGAATATGTGAATAGTAGAATGCGTTGGAAATACAGTGGCAGCACTGTCGTTTTCTTGTGCTGTCTTGTTAAAAAAGAAAAATAGTTACTGTATTACAAATCTACTTGTTTTTGAAGCACATTCTTCCACTCACATGTATATATGCATATTTTTGTGTGTATCCTTGCTTGTATCCTTTATGTTGACGTAAAGCTATACTCTTCAAAATAATTATCTTTCATACATAGTTTTAAATTTCAATATTTCCATTTTAGATGATTATTGTTATTTAGTATTAATTATATGTCATTTATATCAACTGCTGGCTTGTTTTTTTACTGACACAGACATGATTTAACAACATAAATTACAAAATTATCTTAGTCTATTTTTTTTATCATTTCAAAGTTTGAAATGTCGAGATAATTATTTAGACGAGATACATGGGATAGAAATTACAGACAACCAACTGACTGCATTAATGAAATCCAACAGCTGACACTTCATACATCTCTTTACCACTTTATTAATCTAATACACCATTTGTTTTAATAAATTCACGTTAAAGTTGAACTCCAATAAAAATCAACATTTCTACTATTCATACCATGTGTTTTTGAAATGTTTTATATGTTTCAAAACACAGCATGAACAAGACCAGCCATTAATAATACGGCTGCCCTTGACATCTGAAGGCACCTCGCACAGTTTCAGCATGTGTGAATAAACAGCTAAATGACTAACCTACATAATCTACAAGGAGACTAGGTAGTTGGAGAAGAAAGTATGGACTTTTGTTGCGGTGTTGGCAGACCTGATTTATTCTGTTAATGGCTGTGACAGCACAAAAGAGATTACACTTCAGCAGAAGAGGAGCCAGGTTATTGACATTACAGTATAGTATCACATCCAAAATGCCAGGGAGGTATGAGTCTCAAGTCTTCATTCATAGCTGCAATTGTTCACAAAAAGTTCAATATAGCTACAGTAAGTACCCATTCAGTGAATAAGGAAGGATGTGAGATTCAAACCCACACCATTATAAGCCCATGAGTCTTTTCATAGCAAAAAACTTGAAAAGTACAGTTTTGTCAAAGAAGAGTTTTCAGGAGATTGATAACAGCTGGAGTTGAAATGTAAGTACTGAAAGCATGAAACGCTTTCACTGTCTGCCATAGCTTGCCTTTTGGCCCTTGTTCACATTCAAAGACAAGGTTTAAAATATAAGAGCAGCAATTTGTTCTTTAAAGAGTAATTCAATCCTTGGTACTTTAAATTTTGTGAAGCAGTTCTGTTTTGTTACAGAAGAATCTTCATGGTATGGATCACACGCATTGATATTAACCTCATGTGTGAATATACTGAAACAATTCACGCTTAAACTATCGACTAAAAGACATTTAGCTTGTTTCCTAAAGAACAAATAATTGTTCTTCACGTTCATTTTTGCCCTCCAACTTAAAACAAATGGTTGGTTAGAAATGATCCAGCACTCATCACATCCACGTACACTTAAAGTCCATATTTCAGTTCAGCTGGAATTTCAAAACGAAAACAATTTCTGTGTCTCTGTGGGCCTCTCAAGGTTGAGCTGCCCGTGACTGTCAGCTTATAAACAAATGAACAATTTTATGCTGGCACTGCACCGCAGGGTGTCACTTAGCTTCAGCCTGGGTCAATGGATCCCATTCACAGCAATGATTTTTCTGAGGAGTGTTGTGGATAGAAGGAAGCCCACACTGGGAGCTCAAACTGGGACTCGAGACACACACTTTACTATTATTCTGAAAACATTAAAACACACCTACACAAATTCAACCCAACATTATGCACGCAGGCATTTAACACACACACAAATGTTAAAAATGCAAACCAAGTTAGATGGACCTCATATTGGATCCGAGTGGTTTCCATTTTCACCCTCATTCAGCTCCACCTCTAAGAGTAAAAGTTGATCCCATCAGGCATTCTTGAACTTTACTTCAAGCATGTGGAAAGATTATCAACACAGGCTTCCACCAAAGGGATAGAGATATATATTTTTTTAAAAACACAATAAATACTAAAGAAAATGCTGATTGTTCCTCTAAGTTCTTACAATTTAGGTATCATCTAAAAGAAAAAATGCATTGCTTTAGTTTGTCCTGTGAGTTGCTCATATATGTAAAATCAAGGAAAGGACTAAAAAGGTGTTATCTGTTTAATCAAGAGGAACCAGTGCCTTGTGGTCAAATAGTGTGTAATGCTGCCCTCTGTCTGCAAAATAAAGGACTTTCTGTTAATCAGCTCTGCTGATCTTTATACTCACACTGTTAGAAAAACGAGCAGGAATCTACATGATTTCTGTCATTCAAACATAATTGGAATAAAACACAAAACGTCACAACTAAAATAGATTATTAATATTTAAAAATATAAGTGACAAACCACTACATGTATAGCAACCTTTTACAGGACTCTGATCAGTCACTTAGCCATATGAGGCGAAGTCAGACTGCAGCGACAGTGGTTAAATTCTCATAGTTTTTATTTGTCTGTTTATCTTATTAATGTATTGTATTTTAGAAAATAAAATTAAAATAAACAACATAAATAGAACATAAGAAAACATAAAAACTAAACCTGAACTGACACGGGACTGGACCCAATTACAACGATGTAATTGTAAAAATAAGGTGCGCAGTCCGATTACCTTGTTGTTCTCATTACCTACATCCTGAAATGATCTTTCACCATGTTCAAAACAGTGACAGGGAGCTGGAACTGAAAATAACTGTAACTGGGAGTCAACGGCAAAGTCAGTAGATGAGGGAATTAATAACTGGTATATTGATGACAATAAAAAATTCAATTGACAAATCAAATGAAAAACCCGCCAAAGTAAAAAGAAGTATAACCTAATGATGTGTAAACAATCCAAAACTATTAATGTGTATTCCAATTATTATTTTATGTGGAATAGTAAATTTACAGAAAGTTATGATAAATCTATTTACTCAATTATTTATCACACAGCAGTCAGATCACTCTTAGCTATCACGGATGAAGGATGGCAGAGGACTTTAGCCAAAAGCTCATGATGGACCACATCATGAGTAGCCATCTAGTATCGAGCATAATGCAAACTTCAAGGCTGAGTGAGTACTACTGTCTATGCAGGGATTTGTACACCACATCCCTTTAAACTGTTTTTTTTTTCTTTGTCACTATTTCCTCAACTGAAGAATATTTGTTTTTACCGTGTCATTCCATGCATGGTGGCCTGTATTAAAAGGTTAGTTTAGGTGAATAAAAATGACCTGCAGCTCCTATGCAAATACTCAGGACTGACGCAGATGACCTCACCTTTCAGAGATTCTAGGTGGAACAATAATTCAAAGCAGACATATTCAGCCACATCACTGAAGTACTACCTTTCTTTCTTTCTTTTATCAATACTAGTGTTTAATTTCCATCAGCTTACCTCTCAACTCCCTAATTTTGATTTAATGTCTATCTTCATTTTCAATGACTTTCTGGCCCCACAGCTTTGCTGCTACACTCTAAGTCAAGCTGCTTTCAAATCCATATTCAAAGCAATTAATAGAAAAATTGTTTTACTAAAATGTAGCATTTTAGTGAGAGAATAAGGCCCTGAGTGTTAAACAATAATGGTGACAGAATGCTAAAACCGAATGGGTCAGTGAATTTGGCTGCCTACAAGCTACCACAAGAAGATGATTAGCTTTTTTTCTAGAATTAATTTATATTTCTTCATTTCATTACATTTTAATTTTTTGTGGTGTTATATTGTGATTGTACCCTTGGGTGACATTCCTTGATTAATATTGTGAGCAAATTGGGAAAAGGCAGCAAATAGAAAAGGCTAATAGTAGCACTACGATGATAACAGACAGCAAAGGTGACATATCATTCTGTTATGTTGCTTTATAGCTGCATCACATTCAGTTATTACATTATTTCCCAGCAGAACATTAATGGGGAAACAAAATGTAAGCACCTGCAGAAATTACATGCAAGCCTGGAAAAACAAACATTCCACACAGAAAAATCCCAACTAAACTGAAAGTTCTTCTGCTGTGAAGAAACTGTTCTAACCACAATCCTACCCATAATGACACAGGCATACCGATGCACACCGATTTTATAAATAAATATCATTTATGTTTTTGCTCAAAGCCTCAGAGGTTAGTCATTTTTAACATAATTCGTTTAGTTTGATTCACAACAGCTAAAAGAACCTCACTGGAGTCAATGCAGATACTCCAAAACTTCAGCAATGAGCAGCTTTCAAGATAAAGGCAGCTGCTGATAAGTGATTTTCTCACCGGGGACTGGGGAGCCTCACCAACATCCTGACAGACAAGTGTGCAGCTTTGGGTATTGTGAGCTTATAAAACATGTCTTTCATCAGGCTATAAAAATGTCACTTTATCCATCACCCATGTTTTCTTCATCAGGTCCTCCCATCGTTAGATGCACATACTTGGTGTTTTATATAACCACCTTAACAAAGGCACAGGCACTTTACATCCCTGCAACTGTCATCCTCTGGCTTGAATGGAGCACTGGTGTCATGAAATGATTAGGGTATCTATTAAAATGCCATTAGAAGAAACCTGGATGATGCTGTCCCTTGCAAGAGTCTATTAGCAAGTAAATGTAAGCACCTACACACATGGAATACCTCATTAACCCAGTGGTTATTTACAGCCCTGTGGCACATCAATAGGGACAATGACAGCGGCCTTGCTCATCTAAATAGAGTCAGAGCTGATATGATTTCAGCTCCCACTCATACATGTGTTGTTAATGGAACTTGTTCTCTCAGTAGTGATCCCCATTGATGTTTTCAGAGACGTCACTTCTAGTTTAAACTCCAAAAACAGATGAGGAGGAGAACTGCTGGATAAAATAACTAAAATAAGACTTTGATAAAATAACTAAATAAAGCAACAGGATTGCAATCATTATTTTGTAGACAATGATGATAAGAATGACACACGATCATTTGGATCAAAAACACACATAAAACAGTGACCATAGTACCTTCACTTAAATAAATTAAGACCTTAAAATGAAAAAGACTTCGCTTTTAAACTTTATATTGCTTTGGAAGGACTTTACTTCATGGTTATTGATGGTGATCATATTTACTTCCAGACAATTTGTTAAATATATAAGCAAATAAAAGAAGAAAAAAGGTTTTGATTGTTAACTGTTATCAAATTGCATGTTCCATAGTGTCTTGTTGACTTTCAGAGGACCTTTTAGGTTAAAGGGCCTAAACATTAGAGATTTATGATTTATTTATTTATTTATTTTTTTTACACCTGTCTTGTCCAGCATTGTTGCAAGCAGAATGATTGTCTGTCTGCTATTTGGTGCTGGGCAAATTTACTCTATCAAGTAGGGATTCATACAGCATGTATAAAGTCCCTCTTGAGGATAAAAACTTTATTAATGCAAAAGAGGGACAGAGAGGTGTGGGGAGTGGGGGTAGGGACAAAATATACCATATACAGAAAACCATTTAATCCATACTAGTTACAACATATACAACTAAGACAGTCCTAGCCAGTAGGTCAAACACAACTATTAATAAATAATAACAGTAATTACAATAATAATAAAATAAATAAATACCCAAAAATAAGACAATATATCCTAGTGAGACTCATGTTTCTAAGAACACACGCAGTTTATCTGCGTGTGTCCTGTGAGGATGTGCAGGAGGACTCGGCTACACGACGCCGCAGAGACTGAGTCACCGTGCTGAATATACGGAGTGGAGACGATCAGGAAGGAGTGAGGGAGAATTATTTCTAACATCCTCCGCGCTGCGTGCAGATACGCCCAATGAGGGGTCAGGTACCATCTAACCTCTGGGATCTATGAATGCCTTCATATTCACCATGCCTTGGTTATAGATGGTAAATGGACTGTACTTGTGTAGCGCTTTTCCAACTCAAAGCATCTCACACACACATTCACTCACACATTCACAGAGCACTTACAGAATACTGATACATTCTGAGTGCTCTTTACACATCCATCCTCCCAATGGGCACATCGGCATGTAGTCAGGCGACTGCTGTTCCACCTGAGCTACAGCTGTCCTGATAACAGCTTGTTTGTCTTGTCAGTAAGCAAATTTTCACAAAGGGACATTTTTGGGCTCCTCTGGGTGTCACCAATAATAAAAGAATACAAACCAAAATAGTTGAATACTCATGAACATCTACTGTTCAAGGAAAACTGCACACAGGCATAATAAATGCAATAAATTAGTCTCAGTGGCAACATGCATACCTGTGAATAAAGAGCAAAGATGGCCAGGATGGTCAAAGGAAGGCCGATGCAAGCGATGGTTAACGTCTCCACATAGAAGGTGAA
>JAVQJG010029540.1:0-10525 GCA_036024015.1 Craterocephalus amniculus
TATAAAAAATAAAAATACAGTATAGAGCTATATATATTAAGGAAATGAAATCAATTATTGGAATAAAACTCCTCCGAAATAATGGCAATGACCGGTTTGCATTACGCCTAGTGATGCGCGTTCACGAGGCGGGGATGCATTTCTCGGCAGACATGCGCTTCTCGGCACCGGACGCCCGGCGGATTTCATTATTTCATCCAGCAGTTATGTCCGGATGATGCCGCTGTCAGGGAAATTCCCTCCCCTCATCCGATCCCAGTGATGATCTGGGAGGAGGATTGGTACTGCACGTCCCTCCAGGATGCAAACTATAGGATCTATGTCCACAGCAAAGCTTCCATCTGCCTTCGGTAAGTAGCTTCTTCCAACCGAGCCACAACTTCCAGGAGAGAAGAGCGATGCCCGTCATTGAGCTAGCTACGTAGCTAACATAGCTAAACATAGCTCCAGTCTGCTGCCTTCACCTCTTCATCAGAGAAGCCGATTAAACGCAGCATGCCTGACTTCTGTCAGCGTCTTGTTCAGCTTCTTATTTACCAACACTCACTCAGCAGGTTGTTGTTGATCCGTCAGGTGTTAGTTTGTTTTTTGTTTGTTTTTTTCCATTACCAATCATCTGTTGCTGAACTCATCTAGTGACATACTTTTTTACAACGCTGGCCTAAAAACGGACTGAATGAATGATTTTGACATTTACAATACTCCTTGTTATTTATGTTGCAAACATCCACACCGCCACTAGTTATTTTGCCTCATAGTGAATGATGGGAGCTACGATCAGAAAGGATTAACAGAACCGATACCGAGTTGGCCATGTTGTGTTGTGTTGTGTATACTGTTCATTTCACGTCGCGTTCACGGCCGCCGCGCATGCGCCGCGGTGAGGAAGTGGGGGGACGGAGTTGGAGGCAGGACTTGAGCGCAGCAGAAGGGGAGGGGGAGTGACGTGAGACTTTTGTCTGTTCAAAGTTTCAGGCTAAGTTCGCTCTCATCTCAGAGTTGTAGACTGCAGCTTAAAGTATACACTATTCACAATAAGTTAGGGATATCGTTATCATTATTTACAGAGTGCTTTTCCTATTTGATCAGAATTTTAATGAAATAAGTTAAAGTTCCCTTTGATATTAATAATAATGAATGAGAGGAAACATCAATTCCATTAGTTTAATATATAACACCTATGTATGACATCCGCCGAGTCTCTCACAATATTCCTATCTTATTATGAATAGTATATATCTGACATATTTTCATTATTTCTTCCTAAATAGTACAGCTGAGTTGCCTTGATGATTATAGTGTGAAGCCAGAATTTGATGGTTGAAAAGGGACTTTTTTTAAAAGATAAAAGTAAATTGAGTCCCAAAGAGACAAAACTGAGGCTCAAGTCATTCATGTTACTCGGCCACTGCACACCAGAGTTGAGTAGTGCCAGCAAACAAAGGGCATGTGCTTTTACAGCACCTTTAAGAGCCTCTATGGAACCTTTAGGGAAGATTAAGGAGTACATTTTTTAAAAATGGCAACATATACTCAAAAGCGCATAAAAGAAACTGTTATACCTCTGAATCCCAGAGGCCACTGGAAGTGTGTGATGTTGTATTTCTCGGCAAAATCTCTGCCTCTCAAAGTTTTGCTTTGATGCTGGCAGCAGCTTGCCCTTTAAGCGCCACAACTGTTCCGCCTGACTCTTGTTAGTTGAACTGGAGAGGACAGGTCTCTGAATGCTGTGTTTACAGTTGCCGAAAATAATAGCTTAGTTCACCCTTGAGGCTGGTAGAGTCAGTTACGAGCAAATAGATGTTGTGTCCGAAAAGGTAACCTGATGCACGACATCTCCTAATCCCTCAAAAACGGTCTGTCAGAGCATCCCTTGGTATCTTTGAAGCTTGTCACGAGCACACGGTGATACTGAAATGGTCAAGGAGAGCCAGATTAAGAAAAGGGTAAGCCAAGCTAAGAATGGATTGAATTAGCCTATACAAAAGGGATAAAAGGGGCTTACTGCAACTAACTAAAACGATAAAGTAGTATTGGCTGATGGCTTAGACAGTGATAATAAAGGCATAAGGCTCAGCTGTGGTACAAGTACTTATATCATTTACTAAAGTCACAGCAGCATTATATTGTGTAGAGAAAAATAGGTGTAGATTTATCCCTCTACAGACTGTGTGTGTAGATTTTAATTCTATAGATTTACATGATGAAGAGCTGGGTAACTTCACACTTTTTGTTTTCCTTTGGACAAGAAACGAATCAGTGTTTTAGAACATATGGTTGAGATAAAAGTTAACATATGGTCGAAATTTGCAACAGTAATGGGAAAGCAAATGCTAGCTTTTGGTATTGTATACCCCATTATTGGTAGCTCATTTACATATGAAGCATCTTTAGTTACTTCTAAAAGGGGGACTGAGCCAGACAGGGACACTGACCAATAAATGTTTGATAAAAAAGAACATTTAAAAAAAACAAATGTCCTTATAGTTTATGCGAATGAAGATGAAGGGGTTTTTTTTCTAACCTGTTGGGGTAATTGTGGATTTGTGAATTATCATGAAGTGATTCAACACTTATAGATACCATTTTAAAGACTAATCTGCATATATTTGAGGAAAATTTATGCCAGAAATACTCAACAGCTGCAATCAAAGAAATAGAGAAACACTTATGGGGCGGCTGCAGGTCAGGAGGAAGAGTGATCGTCCACAAGAGATTAGTGGTTCAATTCTGGTTTCTCCAGATGTTCTCTGGAGTTCTCTGAAGTGTCCTTGGGCAAGACACTGTGTGAATGATATGTAACTCTCCGTAGATTCTGAAGAAGCGCTCTAGGATTGTGCATGTGAATATGTGAATGTGGCTTGTCCTGTAAAAATGTTTTGAGAGGTGAAGAGACAAAATACAATCCATTTACCATTTAATAGAAAGTGATTTACTGCCTCAACAGGAACAACATGTGAACATTTAGAAAAACATTTTCCATTCCATGTGGTCTATACAGTATTGCAATATGCTAAAATTGTTTATGTATCAGCCATAACATGAAAAACACTAATACCTATTATAACAACTGAATATCTGATTATCATGCTTGGAAATCTCATTTCCTGGCATTCAAGTGGATGTTACTTTGTCACATCCCACTTACATATTGTTGCTGACCAAGCATATCCTGCCATGGTAGCAGCACTCTCGAACAGTTAACATAACATAACATAAACAATGATCCCCACCTTGCTGCAAAAACTGTGTAAAAGCATCTTGTGAGGACTTGAACTTGAAGAAGATATACAGAGAGCTTTGGTAGATAATAAAGACTGTCTGTGATTTCAACCCACGCGTGATCACCCACTCATTCGCACAAGGAGACAGGGATAAGGTTGTATACTAAATTCTCCCAGAAAGATCATACATGCATTTATCTTCAGTAGACTGGATTATTGTAATGGCATAATAACAGAACTTCCTAAAAAGAGCAATACACATCTGCAGCTCATCCAAATGCTGCTGCTATAGGGTTTTTACCAGGTTCAAGAGATCTGAACACATAACAGTTTGAAAGTATTTACACTGGCTTCTGGTTAATCACAGAATAGATTTTAAAACACATCTGACTGTTTATAAATCCCAGAACAGTCTAGCCCCAGAATACATGTGTGATAATTTCAGAGAATATAAATGTATCAGAGCTCATTAATCCAAAGACTCAGGTTCGCTGGTCCAGACCAGAGTCCAGACCAAACATGGAGAAGCAGCTTTTAGCTGTTATACTGCAAACAAGTGACAATCTGCAGGTAGAGATTAAACTTTCACCATGTGTAACACTTTTGAATCCAGGTTAAAAAAAATTCTGTCCTCCTGCACACATGCATGAAATCTGCCCGGCATCGTTTAACTTTTATTCCTGTGAATCTTTTTAATGATTTGTTTTTATGTGTTTGAATGACTTTATTATAATTCTAAGTTGCTTTTTACCACTTTTAAATGCTTTGCACCATCTGTAATGCTTCTGATGTTATAACGTAAAGCACTTTGAATGGTATTGAACAGAAAATGGGCTATACAAATAAATTGGCCTTGTCTAAAGTATTTTAACTGCCATGACAGGATGAAAAATTTCCTTTCTATAATGGAGCTTGTAAAATTCATTCTTCCTTTATGCATTATTGAATACTTAGCTTAAACACATGGGCTGACAGATGGGGTCATTCTTTTTAATAATCTACCAGGCATTTTGATGAAGAAATCATCCCCATCACAAGCAAACTTTAAGTCGTCAAATCCCCCCCACCCCCACCCGCCCACCTCCTTCCACTTACATTAAAACTGCTAGCAATGGATGCTGATGGTTTTTACTTTTGTGTTTGACCACTAATGTATAGCTTGAATCATGGTAAGATGGATTCTCTTGTGACTTCAGGACCTCATGAGAATCCAATTGCTTTGCAAGGTAAGCAGAAAGGAATGTGGCAGTAAAACACTGGCAGGCATTAAGGGTGTGTTATTATTATGGTTTCCCTTTGCTGGGTGGCTGCATCTATACCTGCAGACCTATAACTGCAGCAATGTCAAAAACAACCTATAAGCGAAGAAGGGATGGATAAGACTGGTAATGCTTCAAAATGAGCGATGCCCCATAAGAGGGGTCATCCCACAGGAGCTGATGTTTTCTCAGTTTTTGGAAAGTAATATTGCAATAGTCTGGTCAAATAACCCCGGTGGGTAGATCTTTGTGGCAGTAAATAACTCACTTCAGATCAATACTGCTTCATATTCATTGAGCCCCACTCATTTGATTCACTCACATCTGACAAATATAACTTAATACTCTTATTTAATTTTTCCGCAGCCCCCTACCTATTTGAACTCAGATATTTAGTAAAATAAGACATAAAGAAATAAAGCTACTTTACTGTTGCATTTAAGGAACATAATTATCCTTGTTAGCAGTTGTGGGACCAAAGATGCTGCATTTAATTGATCAATCAATTGATAGATTAAAATAACCAGAAAATGATGCTCAAAATCCTGTTCCCTAGCATGAAACTTTTTTATTTGCGTTATTCAGACAAAACAAACATTTAAAGTCAATTTATATAATATGTATTCTTATTCATGCAAGGCTCTATGGGACATTATCCACTTCAGTGTGGGTGTACTCTGAAATAACAAATTAAAAAAGAAAAACATTTCTGAGCTTCATAAATATATCACTTCTTTTTTTTTACATGGACAATAGTGCAATCTAAAATCAAATCAGTCAATCAAAGCAATCATATTTAGATAAATTTCACCAATGGGTTCTCACTTTTCAACTAGTGGCATGCCAAAAAATGAATAAATATTAAATAAATAAAAAGAAAAAAAACACACTCAACTACCAAGAAACACCAGCAAAGAATGTTGCTGCTGCCAAGAAAAAATTAATTTAAGCAAATGAATGTTTCAAAATGACTCATTAGGATGACTTGATTACAAATGTTCATAAAGCATCACAAACAGAAAAACACATTTAAAAAGTAGTTTTCTGTTTATATAAGAAATTCCTAGTTCACTGAAACCAGTATTTATCTGCAGGAATAAATAACTTAAAACATTTTAAACAAAAGTTTGAATGACCCTTTTATTTTTTTAATGCACTTTTGTGAAACAATATTTTGCACTTCGTACTTCGAGTCACACGATCCCGAGTGATAATGTTGTACAAAGTAGGATTCTAATCTGCCACTCGCTCTTTGCACTTTTCACAAAGAAGGGGATAGTAGCAGCAACAAGTCCCTCAGTGTGACGTCTTTTAATCCTCCAACCCTGCAATTACATTTTCTTTTACCAGCGAGCACCTCTCTTATTCCAAAGGTACTGCTTATTTCCTGGATGAGGCAGTGAAGCATACAACAGCACTCAGCTAGAATTTCGCCTACGGAAGCTGTCACTAATTGTACCTGGTGAAATTATTTCTGAGGACATGTCAAAAATAAAATTATTTATTCATAGTGAACACAGACACCTCAAATCCTTCTCATTTTTAATAATTGCCTTGATATTATATTATGTAGCTAACATCATATGCCAGAAAGTATTTCTTCTTTACTCTTTTTCCAGAAAGACAAAAAGACATAAAAAGGAAGGAAGTGGTGTGATCTTTAATCGGATAAGCTCTCACTCTGCATGCAGCGTACTGGATTCTTCCCCAATGGGTCTGTTTTTCTGCTTTGTTTTTAACATATGACTCCAAATATCCGTGTGTGTCTGCACTTCAACATCATTGGGAGATAAAAATAAAGCTGATGAATGAAGCATCTGCACAGTCACAATGAAAGACGGTTTTCTATTTGTAGCCGATGTGATGCAGCTGTTTGAGATATAGATTCACGCTCAGGTTTTTGTTTCATTTGTTTCTTTGTTTCTCATTGTTGCAGGTCAGAATGGGTTTTCGAAGCCTGTTGAATTGTTAAAAAAATATGCTCACATTTAGATTCACACCCCTGTTACTTGGCGTTAATGAAGTGTATGTTAATAGTAACTGTATTTGTTGGGTGTAGTAGGGAATGAATGCCAAATGCATTACAGTACTTAATAGCTTATTTTTGTCAAAATTTGAAAGAACTGGTGACTCAAAAGCAACACAATCAAACAGAGGAAATAACGAATAAAAACGACAAATTAATATTTCACTTATCTCGACACAAAAAATTGTTTCAGCATGTTTTTTTTTTGGTTTGGTTTGTTCTTTTATAGAAACAATCAGTTGACAATCATATTGTTCTGTATGGTGAAACTGTCGGCATGAACGACTCCGTGTCTGTCTTGCAGTTACTTGAAGAAACTTCTGACTAAACACACTCTGTTGTCTTCTTTCTGTGTTTTGAAAAGTCTGTGAAGAATTCCCCATTGTGTTAAGATAACTTGTCAGTCCTCTGTGGAAGCTCCGGATCAATCACCAGCACATAACCAATCTCTTTTTCTTGATTTCTGAAAGGTAATTTGAAGGAAAACTCAATGCTTAAAGTTTGATGTGATCTTTTTCCTGACACAAATTGAAAAAGCAAAGCAGGATCTCATTGTGGTTTCGTCTAATTTTGTTGTCTATGTCAGCTTGTACAGCCATAAAATATTCTGGTTGGTCTGTATTAACATTTCAGGAATCAAGAATCATTTATTGTCATTGTGCTAACATAATGAAATTTTCTTCAGCACAGTAGACAAAAACAAAACAAAACATTGTAACATGTGAAACTTCCTGCATTTTGGTGAAACAAATATAAAACTGCATTTCTTCTGTGTCCTTGTTAGCACTTTGAGCTTGTCGTATTTACTGGCTTACAACTTTACATTTTCCATCAAGGTTGTTGGAAGAGATGTTTGTCTCGTTCCTTTCCAGCACTCTCTGAAATTTTATACCCATGTCTTTTTTCTGTTCCTTTGTTTCGGACGTGTTTGTTGATTCTTTGGTTGTTTTTTGCATCTTTGTCATCACTTTGCATTTCTTTGTTTGTCTTTGTCTGCTGTGGAACACTTTGTGGTTATTTTGTGTCACACTGTAGTCATCTTGCATCACAATCACAGTGGTCTAACTGGGCTGCCCCCCCTCCTGGCCATCCTTCTGGACCTGCTTCTGCTTGCATTTACTCCTCTGAGCACTTTGAATATGAAAACTTCACATAGGATTAGAAAAGAAATGCATGGTGTTGCCTTTGAATATCATTGAACAATATTATCTTTAAGCCTAAAGAAATTGCATTGTCACTGAAACACAAAATAGTTTTATGGAGAAAGGATTAAAAAAAATTGATATTTGGACTAAGCTACCTTCGCTTCCCACTTACCAACAACACACAAACTGAATAGATGATGAACTGCACCAAAGCAGAGAGTGATGTTTTAGTATGCGTTGTGAGTGAAATTAAGCTTTATTCTTCATTTTAACTTCTTGGCATACGCAGACCGCATTGCATGGATATACTGCAGCTCCTGTAAGTGGTTGTGAATAAATCAATGGTCATGTGTAAAAGGACTTTCAGGAATTTCAACATTTTGTTCATGTTATAGATTTAAAAAAGGGTCACATTTTTCATTTAGCAGTAAAGATTAAAATGCATAATTCAGAAAAAACTCATGGCAGAAAAGTGTAATTATTGAAAGAACACTTCTATGTAAATCAATATATAATGGATGAGATGCCGAGTGTGAGAGCAAGATAATTGGATTTCAACTGTCTTAGCTAGATACAGGCTGATTTGATGTTCTCTGTATGTTATGGTTTTATCCCACAGTCCAAAAATATGCAGCTCAGGTGAATAAAACCTCTAAATTGCCTGTAGGCAGATGTGAGAGTAAAGGTGTTTGTGTGTCTGTATGGATTAGCTCTGTAATAGTCTGGCAACCTCTGCAACAGGAACTTTCAACTCCCAGAGATTGTGTGCTATGCAGACTCAGAGGACAGGATGTATGCTGGAAATGAGATGAGATCAATTTTACATAGCCAAATAGTAAATGTGCAATGAAAGAGTTGAACATTGAAATTTTCAATATTACAACAACCCAAGTTCAGAAACAAATAAGAAAATAAATGAAAGCAGTTTAGATTCAAGCATACAAGCCCTTCATATCATTGAAAGCAGAGCATAAAGAGTTGAACAGCTTTTTTTTAATCTTCATTAACAAAGACATATTGACAATGTGGAAACGCAGACTTCAGAATGAAAGCGTTTATTTAAGACGATATAAGACTATTTAAAATTTAAAAAACTGTAATGTTGCCATCCATCTGTCTATAAATAAGTACCCATATTTACAAAGTCTTGAAAAAGTATTCATGCCACGTTGTCACAGTAGAAGCACAAACTAAAATGTTTTTTATTGGGATTTTATACGATAGGCTTACACAAAGGAGAGCAAAATTGATGTTAAAAGACTGCATGAGCATTACCACTGTACCCTGATACCCCTTAATAAAATCCTGGGCCAAAATTTTGAAATCTGATTGGACACCCAAAGGGGCACAAAAACGTTTTCCTAGACCTGCATGGTGTCATACACAAGCTTGAAGTCAATTTCAAAGAAGTTTTCCAACTCATTCTTTAAAATTATTGACATTTGGCTGCACATTTCTAGAAGAGATTTTTTCCCTGTGCAAGAATAGCTACTAACGTTATGTAAGGCTATGAACCTGATGTTAGTGTGAAAATGTGGCAACATAAAAGTATATCCTATAACCAGTCTGATTTTATGAAAGAAGATGTGACAATGAAGCTATAGATGTCCAAAGCTGGTACAGTAGAGACACACCAAAATACAAAGTCCTGACTCAGGGGAGCTGAATACAAATCTATGTAATTGTAAATTTTAGGACTAGAGGAATGAATACATGCACGATTTGCTCAAAAGACGGTTCTCCAAAGAGCCTGATGTGTGAACAAACACTTGGCAAGACTTAAGTTAACTTGAAAGTTATATATATATGTTTTTACAGACCACAACAATAACAAACAACAATAACAGCAACACTAATAACAAAATACAATAACAAATGACGACAACAATAATAACAAACAACAAACAGTGATCATTTTGGGCAGTATTCCCATAGACTGATACTGTTTCCTTTTGTCTTCTATGTTCCAGATAAATGCATGTCCACAATCCAAGTTTAGTCCCAGAGACAGTATAATCAAAGCTTTCCCCGCAAGTTTAACAAGGTGTCTGGAATAAATGTCAGTTTGTCTTAATCCTACCGCATAGGTAGATCTTTATCTTTATCATACAAAAATACCTGACCTGGACAGGTAAAGAAAAATGAATATTTGTATTCTAAAGAAAACCATCAATGTGATTCACATAAGAAATAAATCTACAAAACACATGAAAATCTTTGATAGCACTTCAATCAATTCTAGAGTTCAACATAAAAAAATATATATCTGAACAATTGCACTAGTGACCAACAGATCGCAACAGTAGCACTTGCAAATGGAGGAAAACTCACCAAAAGATTTAATTCCCCCAGACGCTAACCTGAGCATGCCGCAGCCTCAGAAAGGTGAAACAGCAAATTACAATCACCTGGGCCACACCGGTAATTAACACGGAGGCTGCTGCAGCACAGGAAGTGGCTCATCAAAATAAAATGGGCTCCATGATCAGTGGGTTACATAATACTTTTTCATTCTTATCAGAAAAGCAACCTGCATCCTGCAAACAATGTTTAATTTTCTTTTAACATTTTGTGGCAGGACAAAGCAGGGCCCAGGCAGGGTTTAATCCCACAACCTCCCAGGTGAAAGTCATGTGTGGTGACCAGTCAGCCAAAGGGAAATTCCTGCAGCCAAGTAGCCAGGGCACATGATCAATCAGAGGCATAGTGACAGGACCCTCACTGTCACGATTTCAATTATGCTCCAATTTTTATTGGCCGTGTCTCAATCAGCGCACTTTTATAAGTGCACTGCAATTCAGTGCGTAGTGCTCGCAGTGCACTTCATCTGTAGTGCACACTTTGGTGGCTAAATGCTGACCGCACTGAGCA
>JAVQJG010029555.1:0-19299 GCA_036024015.1 Craterocephalus amniculus
GTAAACTATGGACGTTGCCCACTGAGAACCCTTGGATTACATTGGACGAGCAGTATGGAGGAATATTGCCAAGTTTTTGTGGACTTTTTTGACCGGGCCCTGTTCAACATCACTTTATGGGAATTTCCTCAAAACGAAAAACTCCCGATATCTCTGGCTACATAATGAACATCAAGAAAGTGTTCCAGAGTGTTAATCAGCATGAGGGTGAGTACAAAATGAAGGCACATCATTCTGAGGGCGGAGTATTCCTTTAAAGGGACACTGTGTAACTTTTTACCCAAATATCAGCCTATTATGAGTAATGATGGAAGATTTCTGGGGTTCAGTATACAGTGTTTGATGCAAGTCGGTGCTCCAAGGGGGCCGCCCTCTTCCGAAATCAGACATTGTAACTTAGCCGGAGTGGATCCGTCTCTCATGGAATCCTACGACCTGGAGTGCTTTGCTATATAGTCTTCCTCTATAAACACAGAGGGCTCTGCTTTGTCCTACTTTTCCCTCCTCTTCAATTGAAAATTTGGCTGAACAAAGTATGGAGGTAAAAACCATGGAGACTGTTTAGTTTTGTGACAGTGGCCCGTGTGAAGTTACAGGTTTAACGCCCCTACTGTCTTAAAAGTTACACGGTGGCCTTTTAAAGGTTTATGATCAAAGAGCGTTTCTGAAAAGGGTTCACATTAAACTGATGTTTTCACACTCTCATCATGAACTACTGAAGTATCCGTCCTGGGAAATGAGCTTAGAATGAGCTCGGGTCTCTTAAACAATGACCATCCATATGAAGGATGTGAGTAGATGATAAAACACAACTTTTAAGATACCTGATTGATGTGAAACATACAACTGCTCCCACTAACAAACCAGTTTGAAGTAGATGGAATTAATGTCTCTCTCTCTCTCACACACACACACACACACACTAAACAGAGTTCCTGTGTTTGCTATATTCATCACATCTTCCCTGACCTTTTAAAGTCTTCTTTCAGCAGGCTGTTCAATGTTAGGAAAAAAAAACTTTAGTCTTGTTTAATTATGTATTTATATATTTATTTTGGCACACAAACAGCACCTACGTGCTCCCAAACATCCAGTTTCTATATAATATTTTGAATGTAAAGAGTAAACCTATAATCTTGTGTGCTTTGTGTAATCTTGACATGTTTATATAATATAACCAGTGATGATATTTCTATTATTTATTTTCAGTGCTGTAGCAAAAGACAAGGACAAACAGAGCTTCAAGCTGCGTGCAGGACTGGACAAGAAAATTGTCATTTATGTTCAACAGACTTCCAATAAGGAGCTGGCGATTGAGAGGTAAAATAAAACACAAACACACTGCTCATCTGCTGTTGTAGGGCAGGGTTTATATATTTTCACCATTTTCCATTAATCTATTTGCAGTAACTAACATATTGATAGCAATAGGTGCTGCTCTGACACATTTACTAAGTGGACTGCTGAATGCTGCAGAGTCAGTCAAGATTTCTAGATTCTGACAAAACATTTTAAATTGTTTCAGTTCTTAATAATTTACAGGAGGTTTAACGTCAAAGCAGCCCGGTTTTTTTAATGATTTGCTTTGACCTAATGCAGGTTAAACATAAGAAAAGCATTGGAAAATCACAAAAACTTGCAATCAATTAATAAAAACAGGGGTACAGGAGTGAATAAGGCCATACATTTGTTGCTCTTGCAAAAATAAAAAATGCTTAGAAGGATAATATCTGCCTTTGGTCAGAGTGACAGATATTCCTCTCTTTGCTCCACTTAACATTTGCCATTTCAAACCTCAGACAGACATTCATAAGACAGGAGGCACTTCGTTGAAATTAATAAGCACAGACCTGAAAATCTTTACATCCGTGTCGCTTATGTCAGGGTTTAACTGTTCTGGGAAGGTTTTAAAGTTGTCCGTCTCAAAGGCTCCACATTTTCCACGGTTTGATAATTTTCTAATTTAAACATTCCACACAAGTGGCCATTTTCACACTAGGCTGTTATTGTTTCATGATCTCAGAGAAGGTGAGGATTGAAGTGCTCTTCTTGCTCTGGACTGTGTTAGATGATCAGGTCAGGAACATATTTTCAATAATATATGGGATGTTTGAAAACTGGCCGCTCTTTATAGAGCCTGATTTATTGCATACTGTCTGCTTCCCCTTGTGCGCAATTTTTTTTCTCCTTCATTTTTCTTCTGTAACTTTATCCGTTTCATATTCGTCTCTCGCTTTTATCCCCATATGTAAAAATGTACTGGCTATGGCTATATGTGTTCTGCAGGTGCTTCGGACTCCTGCTCAGTCCAGGGAAAAATGTGAAGAACAGCGACATGCACCTCTTAGACCTGGTGGGTGATTTTGTTCATGTCTGTGTGTTATTATTTGTGTATGCTTGCCAACTTCCTCCACCTTGTGCCCTATCAGGAGTCAATGGGAAAAAGCTCAGACGGGAAGTCTTACATCATTACAGGAAGTTGGAACCCCAACACGCCTCAGTTCCAGGCTGTGAATGAGGAAACGCCCAAAGGTAAGAGCCAGAAATGTGTCCAGGGTTTAGATAAGACAGAATTGTTCCCAACTATTATTTTATAAGTGTTTTATAGTTTTTGAGCTAATTGGCTGATCATTAACTTTTGGACCTGTATAAACAGAGGTTTTAAAATCCACTGGTTGCATATGTCTATTAGTTATCTGTGAATAAGACATTTTTTGTAAGTTACAAGAGAATCTGTACTTCAGTAATGACTGTAATGAATTTTCGTTAATATATTATTTATAAATTAATAGGTGATATGTGGTCTGTGTTTTGTTCTATTTGCTTTTCTCTAGATAAATTCATGTACATGACAACAGCGGTGGACCTGGTGATCACAGAGGTGGAGGAGCCGGTCCGTTTCCTCCTGGAGACGAGGGTCAGAGTGTGTTCTCCAAATGACAGGCTGTTCTGGCCCTTCAGCAAACGCAGCTACACAGAGACCTTTTACCTTAAACTACGACAGGTTTGATATCAGCTGTCACCTGCAATGATGCAGAGCAGTCTGTTTACTAATATACTGTAGACTTTTTTTATTAGTGAATAATATATGTATGTATGTATATATATATAATCATCATGGACATATGTTTTGTCCAAAGGAAAAATATATGTAATTTAAAGAAATATGAAGATCCAGTGTTTGTTCCTATAAAAAGGAGTGTTTGACTTAACTACAAAATCACCACTTCATTTTGTGTTGAAGAGGAGTCAGGCAGCATGTCAAAGTTGAAATGGAGAGCAAAGGATGTAAAAAAGTTACACTAATGCAAAAAGAAAACTTTAATGTGTAATCATGCTACAGAGGAAAGCAGAAACAAATCTGAATGGAACAGATTCATGAACTCATATATATATTTTATGAGACAAGGTGTTTTCATGCCAGCTTTTTTTTTTTTAAAGCTACACATTGGATGATTTTATACATTTGATGAAGGTCAAGTGAAAATCTATTTTGTTTGGGACTTATTTATATGAGATTATTTCTATATTTACATTGTTATTACCTCTCTGTTATAACAATGTAAACCAGATTTGAACAAAAAATAAAAACCAAACCCATTTTTTCTGTATAGTCTAAACACACTGCTCAGCATTTTCATTATATTTCTAATAATAGTGTATAGTTAATTGTAATGGTGAAAGAATCACACTTTTTTTTTTACAGCTGATTTGAAATCTTTGAACAGCTAATGTGTTTTGCATTAGTTATAGTGGTGTGGTCTATGAATCATTTTTAGATTGGTGACTCTGTCTTTATGCTTATTATACCCACTGACCTAATAATCTCGCTCTTTGACACATTCCTTATGTGCAACGGATAAACAAGCCCTCCTCTCCACCACTTCATTTCATCCTGTGGTTTATCAGATGTCTTGTCTTGTCAGATGGAGCGGAAGGAACGGAAGAGTCCTGCCTCTGACACACTGTATGAAGTGGTGAGTTTGGAAAGTGAGACCGAGAGAGAAAAAAGGAAAACCACAGCTACTCCCAACATCCTTCCCACTGGGCACGGCACCATGGCCCCTTCGCCACCTGAGGATGACGAAGAAGAAGGTGATTAAATGCTGTTTTGCAGCCAAGTCACCACAAATGTCATCATTTAGAAAAGGCACACAGTACAAAGAAATAGTGAATCTTCCATGAATTAAACTCCTGATATTGTAAAGGTAATAATTTATAAGATACAAATAAGTGCACCTTCTAAATATGAAACGTACAGAGCCACAGACGTCCCATTATTATTATATCATATCAGAGATGTTTTTATAGGACAACCATGGATACAGAAATGAAATAGATCCCCTCAGCTTTATGAAATGATAGGAACATGCTATGTCCTGTGAGGCAGCACCAGATATAGACATGCAGGAGTTGAAATCATATTTCAGATCAGTCTTTTACCGAACAGTTTGTCCTGTATAATCTCAGAGTACTTAATCTTCATCATGTATTGTGCGGTAATGTGCCTGGTGACAGAGAGTATGAAAGGAAAGGGAGGGAGCTTTATATAGTTAATTTCTTTGTGTTTGTGTTTTTATCTGCAGGATTTTTTTATACAGTTTGGTTTACACTCCTTTGCACTTCTTTTTACAGTAGATACCATGTTCTGTATGAATGTATTTATTTTTGCTTCTGTTCTTTTATTTTAATTATGTTGATTTGTGAAATAAAACAATTTTATTAAATGGCTCTGTTATATTTCACTGTTTGCATCACTGTGTGTCCAGATAATGATGAGCCCTTACTCAGTGGGTCTGGTGATGTTTCAAAGGAGTGTGCGGAGAAGATCCTGGAGACATGGGGAGACCTGTTGTCCAAATGGTAGGTTTTGCTCTCTTCTTAACTGCAGCACTTGAAATATACAATTGCAGTGCTAAAGATGCTGTGAAAGATTTGGGTGCCCTTACATCTAAATACAAGGAAGTAAGTCTGCCTTACATGTAACGACGTCTTGTTAGAATACCAAGTGCATTTATTTGCTGAATGTTTTATAGGTGTTTGTCACTTTGATTAAAAATAATGCCTAAATGAAAAGGGAAAGGAGTCACAAGACAACATTGTTCTAAAACAAGGCTCTGTGTGGTTGCTGGTTTTATGTGTGCAAGTGTGTGTGTCGTGGCATTGTGGGTTGTAGCACTCTGGGAGCTCAATAAAGGCAAATCACAGAAAGCCTAGGACCGAGCCTAGGTTTACTTGCATCACATGCACCGACACATGCATGGACACCCATGAATACAGTCTGCCTTCTTAGTCTCTGCACAAAATGCCCTGTATTGCATAACCTGACACTCTGAACAAATAAACAAAACAAACCCATAAAATGCAGAGGGATGAATTAGGAAATGGGGAAAAGTGAGACAATCATTGGGGTTTCAAGGATTATCTGTTGGCTCCAGCCAGGCGGTAGGGAGTAAGTAGGTACAGCTGTGCCGCTCCAGTTTGCCTTATCCCTCTCTCTTTATCTCTAACGCTGTGTTTGATACTCAATAGTGTGCTGGAAGATACCTGAACTCATTCAGCATTTCATATCACACCTAGAGTTGATATTTTCCCATCAGATATGTTTAAATGTGGAATAAGAAGAAGGAAGGAAAACATTAAAGTTGCGATTTGTGCATGCAGTTTCCTATTGGCTTACTGTCTTTAAGGGATTTTAGGATAAGGTCAGTGTCATGCATTTGCAGAACAAAAAAGGGCCATATTTCACTTTCTGATGAATAATCTTTTGAGACTGGAACTTTTGCATGTAAATCATTTTTATGTTTTCTTAGGTTACATAACTCCTCATCATTCTTATGATCTTAGCCTGTATAGTCCAATCTCCGCAGCCATTGATAACACAGTGATGGGTTGGAACTGCAGGCAAGTGTGCAGAGAAATGTAACATTTGCCAAACGACGTTTGTTGGGGGAGTCTGGCACAACAGCAACAGTGACCACCGTGGCTGACTTTCTTCTTCCATCTGTCCCAGGCACATGAACTTGTCAGTGCGACCCAGGCAGCTGCCAGCTTTGGTGCGAAGCGGCATCCCTGAGGCACTTCGCGGAGAGGTGTGGCAGCTCCTGGCAGGCTGCCACAACAATGACCACCAGGTCGAAGAATACCGCACTCTGATCACAAAGGTAAGATCACAC
The DNA here is from genome assembly GCA_036024015.1 of Craterocephalus amniculus. Taxonomy (NCBI): domain Eukaryota; kingdom Metazoa; phylum Chordata; class Actinopteri; order Atheriniformes; family Atherinidae; genus Craterocephalus; species Craterocephalus amniculus. The sequence continues at coordinate 6,177 of JAVQJG010029555.1, forward strand.
AGAAATGTTGGATATTATCAGGACACAACTGTAATTCTGTCGGTGTAAGTGATTAAAAACGTTGCCTTTCAGAGCAGCAACTTAAACACAAGCTTCATTGTTTTATAAATTTATCGGCCTCTAAATCTTTTCCAACTTAATGAGTTACTGAAGTCAGCCCTTTCCTGAAGCACTTTTGCCGTTTTGCCACTTGCATGTATTTTGGTCTAAAGTTGAAACAATTTCTTTTGTTTATTTTTGTTTGAACTTGAAGGGGCATAATTGTTGGTGTTATTTGCTAAGGAAATAGCCCGATTTCATGTTTGTCTATTAAAGAATAAATCTCAGGGGACACCGCCGGCAAGCTTTCATAAGATTGCCTCTCATGCTTTTGAACTTGTGACGGTCACCACTGTTTAGAAATCATAAAAGGGGCTTATTTTTCCAAGTGAAAGACAAAATTCATGTTGTTTGAACCACCACCTACAACCAGGGTAGGGATTTCACGGCGGCCCTGATGGCCATGGCCGTGTACCCCCACTTCCACAATGGCCACAATGCCCCGGCCCAGACGGGCACATCTTTTTACCTCCTTGGAATTTTACCATCATTTACAAGTTTCACGACCAGTAGTAGGTTTTATTCTGGCTCATATGTTAAATATGAATCCTAAAAGTAAGGAAATCAGAAATCAGCACTTGCTTTGTAGACTGATCTTTGAGCTTTCTTGTTTGAGATCATCTAGAATCACTGTGTGTACTTGTAGCTCTGTCAGTCTGTAGACGGTTCAGATGCTGTTTTTTTGTCTGATCTCAGCGCTGTCTGCCGTTCTTATGTAAAGGCAAAATCTCCAGCAGCAAGCAGGGTCCCAGGTGGTGACTTGTTGGCCTTGCCCTTTCCTTCCCTCTCTTTAACATTTCCTACTCTCATTTTCTTCACCTATTTTTTTTTTTTTTGCTCTACCATTTGTCTTTAGATCTTTTCCACCCCTACATTTCTGTCTGTATTCATGCTCTAGATTCCATCAACTTTTCTGCTCAATATTGATGATTAAGGATGGGCTGTTTATAGAAAAGTTTGTGGCAAAATAAAACACATGAGTCATGCTCATTATGTTTATGTATACATTTATATGCACACAAATATTGTCTTTATTTTGGGTAGCAATTACATTGTATTGATAACCCGTTGACAGAAATTTGGAAGGGAATTTATTGCAGAAGCACTGAAGCTGGGGTTCTGGGTTTGTCAATGAGCTAACAAGCCCACAGAGAAAAAAGTGGGGAACATGTGCAACTTTATCAGACTCTGACAGAGGATTTGTGTTTTATTTATTCTGCTGAGTCCGAAACTGACAGGATTACAGAAGAGCCAAGAACAGTTAAAGAACAGAAAGATGATAACATAACTCTTTCATTTAATGCAGATATGCACATGAGCCGGGATGTGGATTTTATCCACATATACTTACTTAAATACAGCCACACAGACGCTTGAACACAGTTGCAGCCAATTTCAGCCGCACCAGTTTTTTAACTCTCATATTGATCACATGGCTTCATTTCTTTCCAGAGGCATCGCAGAAGCAGCCTATACATGCCACGTCCAGTCAAACAATATGTTCTCCTCTTAACTTGTTTTTTTGTAAAAACCCTTTGCTCACAGAACTCTTCCAGTTTGTCCCCATGGTGTGAAATCATACAATACCTTGTCTTTTTCAGCTGCTGAGCAACCTGGCAGACTGGCATGTTAATATAGAAGTGTAATTTAAATTGTTGGGAATCAAACCTGTACTTGAGATTCTACTTATTATTATAGTTTTTCAAGTTTTGTCCGGTCAGCCAAATCTTTTTCCAGTTCATTTTACATCTCCTATGTTCTTTTTTTTTACACAGGATTAAATTAATATTATTGAATAATCTGAAATATGGTCATCTTAAAGGTACCTCTACTATCTGGAATGTCCTATGTCTATAGTCCCATGTATCTTGTGCTAAAAATGTTCACCGAAAGAGAAAACCCCCCAAAATCAACCCTTGACATGCTTGTGCACTGTGTAAATTAATTATCCATTTGCACTTTCAAGCAGCATCCTTTCAGCTTTGCACTATTTGATTGAATTTGAGAAAAAAGTAATGCTCCATGCACATCAGATTTAATCCTGCAGAACATCTGTCAGAGCTACTGTCAAAGCAAGCCAAAGCCATCACCCTGACTCCACCCAGTTTAGCAGATGATGTGCTTTTTCTTTGGCCACTGTTTTTTAGCTTTTATTATTCATTCTCTTGACAGTTTATTTAATATGTTCAAACAATCCCGATCCTGGCTTGAATTGTTTTTTTAGATGTCAAATCTTAGTCACTAGTCTTGAGTGCCACTGGTGATCTCTATCTTGAGCCCTGAGCCTTTATACTCATGACTCTGTCTTCTGAAATAAATTATTTATGGTAATTATTCTTCTCCTTTCAGCTTGAATTACTGTTGTAACAGTTATTTGCTGTATTCACTGAAATACATTTAAATTCTTTTTACCTTTTAGTTGAATTGGTGTTGCTTTATTTCAAATCCACTGTATAGAGGTAGAATTATAGACATTTTATCCTTGTAAATGCGAAGTTTATGTAAACATCACAGTTAACACTCCACTAGATTTCTGTTTAAACCTAAAACCAAGCTTCTGTCTTTGTAACAGCTCAGTCACAGGTCAGCAAATGGATAACGTGAAAATGCTGCACTTTGCTGGTTGAACAGAAAGCATTTCAGTGGTGCCTTTGCAATTATACACTGACTCCAATCCTTGGTATCAACGACAGAAATTTATTTGCCAATCTATGCTGATAGTTTAACATGTTTATGAGTATGGATTTTTCCATGGCTTTTTTTCCTTTCTTTTCTCCCCTGATGCATTCGTTTCTGTACTACTAACAGGTCATAAACTTCTCCAATTCAATGGCAAACCTACACAAACACAAAAGCACACACAGAAGCTTTGTGTCCTGTCTCAGTGGCTTCATACCGGGCATGGCTACAATGATTATCAGCTGTTCCTGCCCTCTTTTAGTTGGGTTACTGACCGCAGTATGAGCTCCTCATTCTAAAAGTGAGAAGATTCAAATTGAGCTGTATCATGTAGTGAAACTGTCCCACAGGTTCACATCGCTGGTGTTATTCAAACCACTTAAACCGTATAATCTCATGCACCAAATAACTTTTTTGTGCAGTTCATGTTTTCTGATCTGCCAATGCCACATAACCATGTGCCAGCTCCTAATTTGTTTTTTGTGCGTTCAGTATTCAAGCCTGTGTTTGAGTCTCTTCATGCTTTGTTGCACTCAGCGTACACAATGTCCTATCTTCTACTCTCATTTGTTCGCAGCCTCATCTGAACTTGGTGTTCATCCACAGATCGGAACGAGGGGAATAAATGGAAGCGGACACTTTAAATCTTAGACATGTAACCTATTCATTCCCTTTGGAGCCCAAATGCTGCAGAATAATCTTGGTTGCTGGTTAAGTAACAGCACCTGCAACCAATAAACTCATTTAGCTGCTGTAGCCTTGGCCCACATTTTGTTTTGGAGCCATAACTTCTGCTGAAAAAAAACGCCAGCCAGTGATAGTTACTAAGCATACAGCATGTTATTGTACCAAGAGGCTGCAGCATTGTCACCATGTAATTTCATATGTAGACTGCTACATTCCACACGTTTAGTCTCACTCTTTTAATCCTGTTAAAGTTCTCTGGGTGTAGTTTGCTAATGTTGAACTATGGACACTATCGTGTGTGTAGTCAGGTGATGGATGTCATTTAAACATTGCTTAGGGAATGAAATTATTAATATGACAAAGCAAAGGTGATTTAGGATTATTATCTTCCCATCAACTGAGTGGAAACGGGCTTTAATGGACACTGCTGGTTGATGTAAGAGGAATAAATCAAGACTTTAAATGGGTGCAATGTTAATTAATTTTGCACAAAAAGTAAGGAAATGTGGGTTGTTGTAGAAGTTGATTTTCCATATTATTTTCCATGTTATAAAAACAATGTTTAATGTTTCTTTCCAACCTGGGTAACAGATTCATGAACACAGGAAAACATCTAGCTAACTTTGCTGCCTTTCATTTGAGACACGAATACTACAAAAGAAAAAATCCCTGGTAAGGCCGATTCAGAATTCCAAAAGAGGAGGGTCCTCCAGATTCCGTGGATTGAGCAGGAGCAATGTGTTTTTTCCTGGCTGTGGAACGGTGGACCAGCTCTCTACCCTCATAAAGGTTTTTAGGGGACATAGAAGTTCTCCCAGTCAGTCTACATGTGCTTTGTGGACTTGGAGAAGGCGTTCAGCTGTGTGCCTCTGGGAGTACTGGAGCACCTCGTACGAGCTTTCCAGTCTATGTATGACTGGAGTCAGAGCTAGTCCATATTTCTGTTAGTAAGTTGGACTTTTTTCCGATTTACAATTGAATTCTTCCAAGGTTCCCCTGTTATCGATTCTGTTCACAACATTTCTGGACAGAATTTCTAGGGGCAGCCGAGGTGTTAAGGGGATCCGGTTTGGTGTGCTCAGGATTTGGGCTCTGCTTTTTGCAGATGATGTGGTTCTCTTGGCTTCGTGGGGTCATGATCTCCAGGTCTCGCTGGAGCGAATCACTGCAGAGTGCGAAGCGGTCAGAATGAGAATCAGCACCTCCAAATCTGAGACCATTGTTGGAAGTGGGGACCTGCCCCAAGAGAAGGAGTTCATGTACCTCAGGGTCTGTTTCATGAATGAGGTAAGGTAAGAACAGGAGATCGATTGGCCGATCAGTGAGCTGTCTGAAGTGATTCGGACTTTGCATCGGCCTGTTGTGGTAATAAATTAGCTGAGCCGAAAGTAAAAGCTTTCAAGTTACTGGTCAGTCTACTTTCCTACCCTCACCTATGATCATGAGCTCTGGTAGTGACCAAAAGAACAAGCTTGCGAATACAAACAGCCAAAATGAGTTTCCTCCGCAGGGTGACAGAAATATCCCTCAGAGATTGGGTGAGAAGCTTGGTCATCTGAGAGGTTAGCCAATGCTCCTCCACATCGAGAGGAGCCAGATGTGGTGGCTCATGCATCTGGTTATGATGCCTCCTGGACGCCTCCCACTGGGAGTTGACCCCAGGGAAGGCCCGGGTCATGCTGCAGGGATTACCTCTATCAGCTGGCCTGGGATTGCTTCTTTTTTTTTTTTTTTTAAACAGTGACTGATAGTCTGTGAATGAAAGTTAAAACATCTGCAAAAAAATGGGCCGTGGTGGTGTAGTCGTCATAAAAGTCATGACCTTGTGATGGAAAAAAAGTAGATCGTGAAGTGTTGCCAGAAGTCGGTATGTCAGGCCCTGGTTCTTGTTGACTGAAATGGTCCCTAAATGTTGTCAATAACTGGAAGGAAAACATAGTGAAAGAAAGCACAAACAAATTCCAGTTGCTTTGGCTATACAAGAGAAAAGTTGATCAAAGTCTTCATACATTTTCTCATTAAATTTTATGTCCTTTCTTTTAGTGTTTGTCTGCGTTGACTTTGGCTATTCTCTTTCAACAAAAATGGACATTCAGTCTTCAGGCATGTAAAAAGTTTTTGCTACATCAGGACTTTTTATTACACTTGTTTGGAGCTCCAAAGAGAAAAATGGAAGAAGAAAACCACTTGGGCAAAATTTTCTTTTTCTATAAGTGTTTCTTAAAGGCAGGGTAAACGATGTTCTCCAGATACCCTCTATATACACTTTTTCCAGATCTATTTACATACACTCCACACCCAGACAGCTATTAATAAACTTGGATGAATTTTAAAAAGAGCAAAAAATACCAACAGTGGGGCAAATCAAACATTTCGGACCAAACTGGTTGGGCCTAATGGTATGCTGGTAATTGGCTGAGTTACTACCTCTTCTTCCTGTATACGACTATGACTGCTGTACCTGCACCTCACGGTCCAAAATATAGCAGGAAAACAAGGTTATAGCAGGAATTGCAGAAGAGGAACCCAAGCCAAGCACAACTGGAAGCAAGAGGAAATAAAGTTTTTTTGACTAGGAATTAAATAAAAAGCATTTGAACAATGAAACAACAGTTGCATGAATCAACATCGTCATTGTATTTCAGAGATGGCGCAAACTTCAGTATGTATGTGTGTGTTGATAGTGATATTAGTTACCTGTGATTCAGCCACACTGCGCTGAAAGAACTTCTCTTGCTACTACAGCTGTTCGGGGAAGGGCACAGGTTTTAGAGGCGTGACTTTGGAATGAACTCCGAGGAAAAGGGGCGGGTTTTCTCTTTCTAAAAAAATTCAGATTCTGCCTTTCTGTGACTCTCGGAAAAATGAAAATAAACGCTCAGCGTTGAGACCTAAGTATTTCCTCCACAGCCCAGAGAACATGAGGTTCTGACAGAACGTCCATCAGTCAGTGCCGCACGAGTCTGCAAGCATGTGCTGCAAAGCCTGAAACGAAAGATCAAATGGCAAAACCTGAAAATGGATTAGACCAAATTGATCAATTTAGTCATTAAACGCAAATTTGATGTAATTCATGTCATTTTGATTTTTGGCCTTTTTGGCTTTCGGCTTAGACTTGTTTGTGCAGATGGTATGCAACAACACAGAATTGTTGTGCCCTGAACGGAGAGCAGGAATCCAACATCTCCTCCTCACTTTTGTTCTTTTATTTTTAATCATTAAAAACATTTTTATCTTCATAGATGAATGAGCTGCTCATGATGTAATTTTAATAAAACTGGGGTCCCAACCTTTTTTGGAGCTTTTGTTTTATCTGAGTGATAATTTTGTAGAAATGCAGGGGGAAAAAGTATTAAAAGTTCAGGGAGGAGTAAAGTGTGGCTTGAAGTATGCTTTATGATTCATTGAAAAGTGTAATGTACGGTTTTGTTTGATGTTCTACAGACAAATCATCAGCTATGATTAACATTTCATGAATTTTCCACAACACCACAGTCCATAAATACAGATCACATTGGGAAAAAAAATCACATCAGCACAATAATAAAGCACTGGGAAGGACTGAACCAACATGAAATAGCAACATGCAAAATAGATCAAATTTATTCAATAACTAAATGATTAAAATTCATTTTTTTAAAACAAAACAAAACACAGAGGTCAAAATTTAACAATTTGAGACTTAAATTGTCCCTCACTTACAGCAGTGACGTTAGGTAGACCCTCCTAGGATCCCGGGGCCCATCTCTCTCTAACTTTTAGGTCGATCCTTCTATTTTGGGAAATTCGGGATCCCCCTACATGTGAAAACGGAAATGATCAGATATTGATTCAACTTTGTGGTGATTTTTTTTTTTCATTTATCAGTTTGCTAATGAATTTTTGTTGATGATGCATCATACTGTGCTGCTGTATCACATGTAGATAAGGGGGACAGAATCTTCTGACAAACACACACTTTCATATGCTGCGTGGACACAAAGTAAGGACACAAACGCAGGCCATGTCATCAGACCTGCCGCGTCGGCTTATTGTGGAGTACCTGCCTGCCCGAATGTCTCCGTCTGGTCCGTGTAATTACCTGTCTGCTTTTACCTAGACCTGTTTGTGCTCCTGTCCGTGTCCTCCTGCTTCTCCCTGTCTGCATGCTCATGTGATTTATCTCACATGTGGTCTTTTTCTCTCCCTTTACAATTTACTTAACATTTCATTGTATCTCCCTCTTTTGTTTTGCTGTGTGCTTTTTATGCTTTTTTCTGCCACATATTTTTGTTTTCACCAGTCCACTTCTATAAATGGAAAAACTTTAACGTTTGTTTTGTGTGACTTTAAGAGAGTGAGGGGGTTCAGAGAGTCAGATGAAAACGGAAAGTAACTTGTAGTTGGATAAGAACATGCTGTGTATATCTTTGTTTACATAAAATCTTTCTATTTTTTTGTCTTGATTGTTTTTGTATAAAACTATAAGAACCTTTTGCTCAAATTTGTTTATGCAGTTTAACTCAGAAGACAGGAATGCATTTATACATTTTTATTTTTTAAAATATCCATTCATTTTAAGCATGTCTTTGAGTAACAAGAACCTAAAATAGGGCATCAGCTGACTCCTCTTTTTTGTTTTTGTTACATCACACAGATGCAAAGTTGAATTTGTATAAAAGCAGAATTGAATTATTGGGATTATGGAAAGATGACCGATTACTAGTAATCAGACTGAAGCTGCTCAGTCTTGCTCTCTTACTAGTAAATACTTCAGCCTGCCAAATGTATATGTTTTTTGTTATTTTAGTATAATTACATATCATTATCCATAATGTACAGATTATTTAGTCGTCTCAAAATCCTTATTTGCATAATTTCATATAACTGAGTAGAGAAATATATATTAAGTTCAGACAGGAAGTTTACTAGTTTAGAGGGGTTTAGATTAGCTAATGATAATAACGATAATAATCATAATAATTGACCCCCCCTCCCACCTCAGCTAACAAGACTCCGACTCAGCATGGCAACCGGGGGACATTACATCATTTTTGTCTTTCCTCCACTGCTTCTTCTTGCTTTCTCTCTGCTATCTTCAATGTCTTCCTCCTGTCCTCATCTCATCATTGAAAAGCCTTTTGTTGCTTTTGACTTCCATCCTCTTCTCTTCCTCCAGTTCCTTTCTTCCATGCAGCCCTTTAGCCTGAGTGTCATCTATTTTTAGCTCCTCGTGTAGTTTGCTGAGGAGGTGCGTGAAAGCATGGTAGTGTGTCTGGATTGCGGTGTGGGGGGTGTGGGGGGGTGGGGTGCAGGCTGGAGTGCTTATGCAGGACCGTGTGAGTATGTTTGGGTCTCCATCACGCTCACCAAATTTCTCAGCACGAGGCGAACACTGCTGTCTTCAGAAAGTCATTAAGAGATAGGATGTAGACAGTGCTTCACTAAATCTGACAGTAATTACTACCCAGTGAAGTAGCTCATTTTAGCAGAGGGATACTAAGTAACTCAATTTAATCTGTACATCATGTGAACTTGAAATAACTGTCATTAATTAATCCAGCAAAGAGTCAGTGGGCTCTTCGTAGTGAACATGCAATGAAAACTTGACTGTTGATGTTTCTGAGAGGGAGATTAAAAATGTCTGACTAGCTTATGCTGCATTGGTTTGGCTGATTACGTCAAAGGGAGGTTTCTGTAAATTGAATCTGTTAATGTATGCGACATCTGGGACACATAAGTGGATTCTGTCATGTAAAGAGGTAAATGCATCTAGAAAATGCTTAAATCTTGATAATAGATGCAGCATTGGGTCTGCAGTAACCACAAAATTTGCAACGAATTCAGTGACTTTTAAGCCGCAGTCGCTCGTCTATCTCATGCTTGATGTTCTATTTGTTTTATGAAACGCTAATATCATTATGACTCTTGTTTTTATTTCCCCACTGTTCTTTATAACTATAATTGAAAGACTCAGGACAAAGTTTTCTCTAATGTTCGACCATGACATTTTCACATGGTACGCCACTTACCACCACGAGTTTTCCTCCAAGCACCTTGAGCATTCAGTTATTTATTACATAAGACCATCACTGGTGAACCAAGTCAAAGCGTTTAAGGTGCTTGTTTTGTTGTTGTTTAAAAGAAGGCGATGCTCGAACATATTTTAACCATTAGTCCAGATTTGCTTCGCATCATCGAAGCTCCTGACAATGCACGCATTTCTGATGAAAACACACCAACGAAAGCTTTGCTGAACACTGTTGGGGACTCTGAGGATGCAATTCTGGGCATACTAATAGCCCTGTCTCTTAATAACATTTCTCCCAAAACACCCATAATTAAGATTATACAACCCACCAAAGTCAGTATTAAGGAATAATTGAATCAGATGAATGACTTGCTTGACCTCCAGTTAGTATAATCTTGTTTGGTCTTAGTGCTGCCACTGCTTTCTCCAAGTCTTGACACAGATTTTTCTTTGCATTCAAATCTGGAAGTGGAGGTGGCTATGTAAAGACAGTCCAGGAGCAAATCTGACCCAAACTTTGATCAAGTTCTTAGTCCATATTCTATTTCTTATACTTTTCACTCTGGTAAGGATGCTTAAGCAATTATTTTTTTCTTTTTTTTTTTTGCCAAGCTTACCAGCATCTTTTACTCTCTTTCACTTGCATCTTAAATCTGGAGGACAGACCCGGTTGCATTATTATTACTTGCTAAGCTGCTAATTAAACACAGTGTAAGTGCATATTAAATCATTTATGCTGTGCTGTGATTATTCTGCATCTCTCCATCTGTTAAGCTTCAATTTCAATGTTGCTTCAGTATGTTATTGCATAATAGATTTCTACATGATTAGTAAAAATTGGTTTCTTTGTTCAGGGTACAGTACAAGCACAAAAAACCCACTCACATAGGAGCTAATTCAGCTCAAGCATTTCTGTAATGTATCGTGTTGTAGCATCAGCTAGCAAGAAAAACTCTATCCTGTGTCCTTGGTTTACAATGTGAATAATAATAGAAATATTTCCTGTTAGCAGTACCAAGGCATGTGGTCATTGTTGCACTTAAACACGATGACGACTAGACTGGACTGTAGCAAGGGATCACCCGTGTTATAATTGCCTAAATGCATCAGCTCCATCAGTTGAGAATGAGGGAAAAGGCTGCAGAGACATGAACGTTCAGACGTCGGTTCACCGAGGTCTAGGTTACACTAAATGATACTAAGTTTAGAAGTGTGAAACAGTGTGTTTAGATCTTGAGGTGATTATTTGAAACATTGGCCCAAAAAAAGCTGAGGAGGAGAGGGAAGGTGGGGGAAGTAGGCAGCCTCGTGTCTCTGCAGGCGATCATTGGCTGGGGCCACAGAAGAGAGGGAGGGGCCTCGGCGTCTCTGTTTCTGTAGAGTGGGGCAGAAGGAGCGAGACAGAGTGTGAGAGTGAGACAGCAAGGGAGAACGACTGCACACTGAGGGGCTCTCCCAGCATCGGTATGCCTGCCTTCATGATTCCTACTTCAGACAGAGATGCTGCTCTTCAGGACAGAAGTAACAGCTGAGCCGTGTTTCACTGCATGTGTTTGAGAAGAGATTCCTTTTCTCTTTTTTTCCCTTAAACATTCATCCTCTCTACTCATGCTGGGGTTTCACTCAGAAAGGACCAGACAGCAACTGGGGATGGTGAAAAGAGGATAAAGCAAGAAAACCGAGGAGAAGAAGCAGAAAAGGAGAAACATGGCGAGTTAAAGGACGGAGCTACGAAAGAGGAAAATTATGCTTAATCATTCTTGCAGTTTATGCATGCAGCTCATTAAACAATCATGACTTTTCTGTGGAAGCTGTGTCAGTGACTCTGGACTACAAGCCGACGGGCAAAGTCTTCGGTCTGGGATTTTTTGCAGCGGCAGATGTTGAGGACATCTCTGACTTTATAGGGAGTGGAGGCATTTCAGGCATAACTTGGACCTGAATTGCCTCAAAGTCACTTTTTCTGTCTGTTTATTTTCCCCTCGGTGTGCTCTCAGCTGGGAATTCTGCATTACTGGAGGAAAGAAAAGAAGAGGAGTATATTTATGTTTTGAATGTCCGTCATTTTTTTTCTACTTACTGGTAATTGCGCCTGCACTGAGGACAATACCAGGGGACTCTCACCTTTATCTGCCCTTTACATTCTTCCTTTGTGTGAAATGGAACATGGGGATCTTTGTTTGGACTGAAACCAAACAAGCAGCTACCTGACAAAATAGTCTGTTTTAAGGATTTATCGCACCCTTAAAGGGCCTCTCATACTTATTACTCTCCCAAGATCATGAATTCCTCCCTGGATCCACTGAACCAGAGCTCAGCTGACTCGTCAACATCATCTACCCCCTTCTGCCTGCTTGAGATAGGCTACTCCCAAATATTCAGCACCTGCCTCCTTGAAGTATCTGTCATACTTCTGCTCACTATTCTCATCATCTGTGGTAACCTGATGGTGATTTTTGTGTTTCACTGCGCCCCTTTGCTAAGCCAGCACACCACCAGTGCTTTCATCCAGACTATGGCATATGCAGATCTGCTGGTAGGGGTCAGCTGCCTCTTCCCGTCCCTGTCGCTTCTCCATCACCTGCAGGGCCTCGACCCCAGGCTCACTTGCCAGGTGTTTGGTTACATGGTGTCTGTTTTGAAGTCCGTTTCAATGGCATCTTTAGCGTGCGTCAGCGTCGACCGCTACATCGCCATCACACGGCCTCTGACTTACGCATCACTAGTAACCCCTTGCCGAGTGCGCTGCTGTATCGTTCTGATATGGTTCTACTCTGCTCTGGTGTTCCTCCCGTCTTTTCTGGGATGGGGGAAACCGGGATACCACGGGGATGTGGTGGAGTGGTGCGCGGTCGAGTGGAGGACTAGTCCCGCTTTCACCACCTTTATCGTCGCACTGCTTTACGCCCCGGCTGCTCTCACGATCTGCTTCACTTACGCCAACATCTTCAAGATCTGCCGGCAGCACACACGGGAGATCAGCGAGCGCCACGCACGTTACCGACCCCAGCAACCGCAGGGGCCGGGGACAACGGAGGGATCCGCAGTGAAGGACGGCAGCACAGCAGAAGAAGGACACCTGCCTCACTTGTCCGGGCCGCAAAAGACCCAACAGCACCAACGTCAGTATCAACAGTCCACATCGACATACCCAGACAAGCGATACGCTATGGTGCTGTTCCGCATCACCAGTGTGTTCTACATCCTCTGGTTGCCCTACATACTGTACTTTCTGCTGGAGAGCGGAGGGATATACCAACACCCTGTGGCGTCATTTCTTACCACATGGTTGGCAATCAGCAACAGCTTTTGTAACTGTCTCATCTACAGCCTCTCCAACTCTTCTTTCAGGAAGGGCCTTAAACGCCTCTGCTCCTTCTGTTTACAGCGAAGTGGCGGGGGCTTCGGGGTTAGAGACACCAAAAAAGCATTCGCTGGTTCTGGTGAAAAGGGTTGTGCGGGGCTGGGGTGTGGATATGGCCATGGGGAAATGGCAGTTGGTACAACATGTCATGTGTAGAGGACGTGAAGAGGAAGCTCTTGTGCCAAATTTGGGTTCAAACTAAAATGCCTGAAGCGACTGCTCTGAGGTTTTTCTTAAATATGCTAGAGAGAGATAGAAGGCATCGTTGGTATGTCAGTGCTGTT
>JAVQJG010029574.1:0-16885 GCA_036024015.1 Craterocephalus amniculus
GTTTTGATTTAAAATGTCAAGCGTCTGATTTACGAGCATCCAGCGTCCAACTTTGAGCAGCGAGAGCGTCTCGCTGCTTTTGGTCTGAACGCGCCATAAGGGCCTTTTCACATGGCGTGCTCTGGCCTGTGCCGTGCCCGGGATCGATTACTCCTGAGTTGTGTTCACATGCCAGTGCTTGAACCAGGCTCGGTCACGCTTGGTAATGTCGGCGCCAGAACACTAGGTGGCAGTGTTGAGGAAAGTTGGCTGATAGCGAACAACCGAGGAAGAAGCAAAGCCTTACGTCTTCAGCACAGTATATCTATAACAAAGCGAACTCGTCTTGTTACTTAGTGTTTTCTTTTCCACTATGGATGCAAGCCAGACAGTCATATTTTATGTTTTGTCCGTTTTAAATCACTCCACAGTGTTGCTAATGCTAAACCTGCCGGTAGGGTCGGATGTTGCTTTGATCAGTTCCGCTTGTAGCCCACATGTCACGTCCGGCACGGCCCGGATTGCGTTCACAAGCCATCCATCCGTGCACGAGCACGGGTGGCCCGGGTCCTGGACTACCTCCCAATCTGGGCCACCCGTGCCGCGCCCGGGCCCGGCCTGTTTGCATTCACATGGACAAAATTTGTGGCCATGTGAAAAGGCCCTAACTATAGGTTCAGCTAAGACCTTGATTCAAATGATACATTTGTGCATGACATGAAAATGAAAGGAGCAGCATCATCTGTCACCAGCTTGCAGACACTTTTGGTTTAAGCTGCAGGAGGCCTTCTTAGATATCTTTTGTGAACATATAGATTTAGCATTTCACATCTGTTTTTGCTTTTGAGGCATCAACACAGCCCATTATCCTCATTCCCGATGATGTGTCCAAAATAACTTACCTAAAGTTACAAAGATTAATAAATAAAGATCTTGCTTTTCATCTCTTTTGTTATAGAAACCACAATAATGCTATAAATAGAATTATATTTAAATATAACCTGCTCCACTCTCATGCAGCATAGTTATAAAGTCGTCAGTGGACGTCTGATGTTTACCAAGACTATCCAACAAAATGACAGCTATCAGTTCAGGTAAGATTGTAGAATATTAAAAATAATGCTTTAGACAAACACAGATGTGTGAATTGGTTATTATATATTAGTTCAAAGACTTGATTTGAGCAATATTATTACTGATGTCTTTTCCTTTGACAGTTGTAATTCTTGGATCAGACTAATGATAAGTGTTCTTGTCCTTTAATTATTTTATAACCATAAACTCTTCAGAGGTAGACATGATCTTGGTCAGGACCAATAAAAAACAGTTTAACTTCAAATATCAGCTGATATGAGCACTGATATGATCCAAGCAGTCGATCTTTCCAAAAGGATCGATACTTGTCAGAAAATTCACATGAATGGTTTTATTTAATTGACCTGAAGTCTGTGATTACCATGGATTTAAATATGAAGTCAATGACAGATCATGACTGAATCAATTGTCGATAATCACAGCTCTTATGAGAACCAGAACCAAATTGCATAAATCAGTGCATAAACATGGCTCTAATACTTGGTTTTCCGTGATTGGTGTTTCTCAGTCCCCAAAGCTTATTTCATTCCCCAAAGTTTTTCTAATCATTTCTACTGCATATCTGTTGGCGTTTCAGTGAATACTGAGATCCACAAAGAAAGTATTTGGGGATTTTTTCACCGCACTGGTTCATAGCTGGACTCTTAGGGCCTTTTCACATGGCGTGCTCGGGCCCGTGCCGTGCCCGGAATCGATTACTCCTGAGTTGTGTTCACATGCCAGTGCTTGAACCACGCACGGGCACGCTTGGTAATGTCGGCGCCAGAACACTAGGTGGCAGTGTTGAGGAAAGTAGGCTGATAGCGAAACACCAAGGTAGAAGCAAAGCCTTACCCCTTCAGCACAGTATATCAATAACAAAGCAAACTCGTCTTGTTACTTAGTAATTTCTTCTCCACTATGGATGCAAGCCAGGCAGTCATATTTTACATTTTGGCCGTTTTAAATCACTCCACAGTAATCTCTTTGCGCTCGCGATCGCCTCGTTTGTTTACAGTGAAGCTAACAGTGTTGCTAATGCTAAACCTGCCGGTAGGGTCAGATGTTGCTTTGATCAGTTCCGCTTGTAGCCCACATGTCACGTCCGGCTCAGCCCGGATTGCGTTCACAAGCCATCCATCCGTGCTCGAGCACGGGTGGCCCGGGTCCTGGACTACCTCCCAATCTGGGCAACCCGTGCCGCGCCCGGGCCCGGCCTGTTTGCATTCATATGAACAAAATCTGTGGTCAAACGTGCTCGGACCCGGGCCCGAGCACGCCATGTAAAAAGGCCCTAAGATGCAGATGTGTGAAACACAGAGGCAGCAGGGTGGCGGAGCAGATGTAACTGAGCATTCAGAGGCTGTGTTTATCAGCATATCTTTTCCACTATTCAGATTATTCTGCTCGGGATCTCTGGTGTAATTATCAGGATGAGTAATCCAACTCTTTCCACAGTGCGTCTGCTTTCATTCGGTTGTCCTCATGTCAATTCCTGTTCAGGGATTTGCTTCATTTTCTGTTTTAATCTTATCTTTGTTGACTTAAATGAATATATTAAATTAGGAGAATACGGCTTGTGTTGATTTTTTTCTCTGTTCTGTTTCAACAGATATAGTTTTTTTGTTTTTTTTAGGCTTGTAGCTTTATTTTACAGCCTATTGCTTGTACCAATGAGGAGGTTTAAGGGAGAGCAGTTTTCCTTTTCACCTCAGCAAACTAAAAGCTACTATTCTGTATTCTGCACTCACATGGAGCACTCACACCTCAGCTTATCTGATCAGCCTCGATCCGAAAGAATTTCCCATCTGACAGAAAAATGCGGTCTAAACCCTTTCAGTATCTGAAAAACAGAGAGACATAACCATGCGTGCGCTCATGCTGACACTGTCTTTCCTTTCTGTGGTTCCATGTTTGGGGGTCGAGGTGACCTGACAACTCTGGGGAAAGACTTGGAAAATAAAGGGCAACAAAACTGGACTGGAGTGTGCGGAACCAACATTTTTGCTGTTCGGAATTATTAGAGTTGACTAGAGGTAGAAGTGTGTGAAGGTCAGTCACATGGTGATTCATATGGCCACAATACAATTATAAAACCATTATGAAAGAATCTTTTTCCCTGTGCGGCTACTTCACTACAGCTGCTTTCCGAGTGGAAACATAAAACATGGGTCTCATAATTGTCATGACAAGAAAATGTGTTCATATTGAATGATGCAAGACAGCTTCTGTTCCCCCCACATTAGAAAACAAATACTTTAAAGGCCCTTTCCTTAACTTTTCCTCTGATTGATGGCACAGGGACACGCGAGTCTGCTCTATTCAGCGTTTTTACTGTAGCCTTATTCATGTGTGCTGAGTTCCACCTTATGCAAACCCACTGCAAACAAACTGGCAACTCGCACCATGGTGGATTTACATAACAAAATGTTAGAAGACATAATCAGAGGAAGAAGACTAAGGAGTACCAGAGACAACGAGGAATAAGACAAGAGTCAAGATAAGACACAAGATGGATGCTGAATTAGCCATTGATGGGGAAAATCACTGAGAAAATGGCCAAAGCTGAATAGTGTGTCTTTAATCCAGTCCAAGCAATCCTGTAATGGTAATTCTATCAGTGTTCTTTCTCCCAGCCAGAGTACGGTTGCACATTCACACCTCCCCAAGCAGACCAGACTTTACAAGCAAAGTCTCCTTTAGAAGCTGAAGTACTTCCACACACTTAACTTCACGCTTTTAATGCAGAAATTTGTTGCTCATGTGGAAAATCTTCATCTTCTTTTTTTTCCCCCCAAATAACTGCATATTGCATGCAGAATAATAAAACTGTATTAAATCTTCTTATCTCTTGAACCAACAACTGATTGGACCACTTTATCTAGATTCCATAATGGAATCTATGATCAGATTGATTTTTATTGGATAAAAGAAATAACGTTATTTCAAATATGTAGCTTGTTGATTTAACTTTTGGCCATTTTGAATCTTTTAAAGACATGACTAAAACTATGTGTTGCTGCTCCAGTCACATTTAAGTCCAAGACAAACTTAGCCAAAGGAGCTTTTAAGCAGTTTAGAGATGTTGCTGTGTGTAAACCAAAAACATGGTGGACTCTGGTCTCATCCCTACCTTTGTGGTCGGTGTTTTAGCTAGTAGAGGAAAAGTGTGGATGCTTGTTCCCTCTGTGATGCATGGCAGTAACCAGCAGGCACTTCCATGCTATTAACTGTACAACACAGAATAACCACAGAGTAATTTGACTATATCTTCACAAAGTAATTGTTTGTTTGCTGTTGACTTAAGGCAAAAAGACGTTATATAAAATAATACATTTCAACTAGAATTCACAGATGCAACACATTTCTACTGTCAGGCAAACAGGGTTTAGAAGTTCTCTCTAAATATTTCATAGAGAATCTGTAAGAAAGTATGGGACATAATTAATTAGCAAGGAATTAGAGACATGTTTTGTAAAGACTGTAATAATGTAATAAGAGTGTGATAAAATGGAGGAAAAACATTAGAAATGACACTTAAAGTCTAGATACTGGATTTAAGAGGTGGTAGATTTCTGGTGAGGCTCCTTTCTGGGCATTGGGAAGAGGAGGAGATGGGGATGGGGTTATTTGAGAAAAAAGAAGTTTTTTTTTTTTTTTCCAAGAACAAGGCACAAGCTAACTAGTTTGAAGAGTAGCAGCCAAGAAGGCCACTGGACCAGTGTTATGACGCCAATGAAAAATGTGGAAATTTTGACAATGTGGGAAAAATAGAAGAAGAGGAAAAGTCAATAGAACAAGAGTAAACGTGAGGGAACATCTTTTTATTGAATTCATGCATTCCTGAATATTTATAAAAGCAATTGTTTGCAGATTTAGCTTTGAAATTAGATGAAGAATAAATTTATTGGCTTACTCTGCTGCTCTAACTTTAAATCTTTTTTTCTTAATTTGTGGAGTCCACCCTAGTCATGTTTATTTTCAATTTTATTTTTTGTCATTCTTTAGGAGTGGTTGGTCTTATCAATTGCAACCTTGCTCAGAGATCATCATGTGAGCTCTCCCTGGTTTTAGAGCAGCAAAAAGTCAATACTGCTCTCGAACCTGCGTTTGCTTCCAGGAACTGTTTGTTTTGCTGTGGACACACAGACAACTGGTCCAAAATTACATGGTAGCTACTCAGTTGAAAAAGTTTATGAATTTCATATTTGTGGCTTTCATTAATAGGCCCAAACCGCTTTTGCAAAGTTTGCCTTTAGCTGCAATAACTCCAGCAAACTCTAATCTCTGTATGAGATAAGAGTAGAACTTGTTTAATCATTATTCCCACCACCTTTTAATTGTGTTTCATGCTGTTTTAGCTAATCTTAGAAACTTAGCTAAGACAAGGAACGAGGATACGTAACACGCAAAACCATCAGCATCACTGTTAGCATGTTGCCTCTTGCTAGCTCGGCCTCAGGCTCTATGACTCAGATGACAGTGTGTCTGTGAATGTGTGTGTTAACCTTTAATACATACTGATGCGATTGCACGTCCATTCTCTGCCAGAACACATTAAGACCGTTTAGCTCTGCTGTGAACTCACATAGCACCTCATTTCCATCACATGGGATGAGAATGATGCTTTCAAAGTGCTCATGGGACGCGCGACCTTTACTGAAAAATGACTCCATCGCTTCTAATTTCATAATGTGTCTCTGTGTTTGACGTAGTAGGTGTAGTTAGGTAGATAAGATGCAGTCTGTCTGTAATTACAGATAAAAGAACATTAAGTTCGACAGATACATGTAAGCTTCTTGATGAGGGTGCCCATTTCAATTAGGGTGCATTAAATGAAACAAAAAACCTTATGGGAGTTTCTCACTGCCAGAGCCAAGGAGAATTAATACACTGTATAGGGCCATTTGCCGGGGAGTAATTACTCCCTAATTATCCATTAGTTATTCGATTACCCTTTTATCAGCTAGTCATGGTCAAAAGGCAGGAATAGCGTATAAGTCATCACCTTGGTTGGTAACAGATGTAATTAACATGCTGTAGCTCCCTTGGAGGGAGATGACAAGTGAGCGCATTCAGGCAAAGTGAAGGTATTCTGGCCTATTTCCTCCATTTGATCAAAACGAATGATAAACCACAGGCTTTTATATTCATCCAGGGGTGGCTGCAAATAGCCGTAACGGGGGGTGCAAATTAAATTTCCCCATTCCTTTTTTATTTTTTACCCATGTGAGTTTGCATATTTAACTCGGAAACTGCAGCCAGCCTGTAAAGATGCTCTGGTCAGTGAGAACAGAAGCTAAAGGGTATGTGAATGTACTCGGGGGGTTGCTTATTGTTAACCAACTGAATGGCACCGTGATTGAGACTTGATAAGAAATCAGAAAATATTCAGCGTGAAGATGGATGATTAGGTGCATATTGTTGCAGGGAGAAACCGGCATTAAACAGACCAAGAAGCATGAATACTCCATGCCAAACTGCTTCTACCATTTATTACACATAATTACATTCTTAAATAAAAACGATTCACCGAACAGTTCCTTGCATAGAGATATTACAATACCAATTTACAAAAGGAATTATGAAACAAACCAGTAACAAAAATAAATCTTTCTCATTTTTCCATAATAAAGAACATTATCGTACCCATACATCATAATATACAAATGATAAATTTGAAACACTTTGTACAGAGAAAGAAAAAGGAAAAAAAAATACAACAGAGGAAAAACGTGTCGAAGGAAGAGGAAGGCGGAGGTAGTGGGGGGAGTGGGGGGGTCGGACAGAAGGAGAGGAGTTGAAAGGGATCATATCTGAGAAAATGGTAGGGAAAAGGGGGGGGAAGGGAAGGAGGGAAGAACAAGAGGGGGAAGCGATGAGAGAGTGCTGGTAGAAAAAGGGGTGTGTGTTTGATTTAAAATTCAGACCTGGTGGAAACAGAGGTGGTGTCACACATAGTAATGCGTGTAACCACCCCTCTCTGCTGAGAGCGAGAGCTGCAGTCTCCAGCATTCGCCAAAGTGGCATGAAAAACGGTGAAAAACACACACAAGGAGGATACGTGTTTTGAGTCTATTTATGAGCGGGTTATGTATGTGCATGTGCATAAAACTGTCTGCATGTGCCTGAATGCATTGAAGTGTTAACGGAGTGTTAGCATGCATGTAGATTGTGTAAGAGTGTGTAAATCCATGTTGCATGTATGCATTGTTTTGTGCGATTTGTGCTAAAAACAGCTACTATACAGACTTTTTGTGATTAGTGTGTCATCACCAAGGGTTGTGTGCAGTGTAGTGTACAAGCGGGCAGAAAAGCATCAGATATGCAAGTGATTCTTTTTTTTTTCCCAAAAAAAATTCTGAGTGCAAATACAAACAGACAAAAGAACACACAGGCACAGCAGAATTGACAATCATTCATTAAGATGACACAGAACTGAACCGTATCCTCAGAGACAACATGACAACAACCTTCCCGGAAAACACATTCACATTTGAAAATCTCCAGTTTTTGAGCTCCCGGCGTACATAGAAAGAGTACAATTTGTTTACGTTAGCTCACAAAAGGAGTCAGACTTAATTTTAAAACTGTCTTGTAATTGGAATATTTCCACGTCTTGGCTCCTTCAAGTCTAAACGGAGCATGAAAAGCAGTATAATTAGCGTTCAGTCCAATATCCTAAGCTGTTCTTCAATGATAGAGAGAACATGAGCGAAAACAAAAACAGTAAAAAAAAAAAAAAAGCTTCACATTCCCACACATTCACAACAGTTCAACAGGAGAGTGTCCCATTAAAATACTGAACACACACATAAAGCTGCCATCAATGATGCAGTTTTCACCCATGGGTTAAACTGCTTTTCTTCATGTCTTCTTCTGCTTAGACCATTACACTAAGCAGGAGTAAAACCGGCAAACATGTCCATCATTAATTCTCAAACTTTTACTTGTTGAATTGTTGGTTTTCTTAAAAATTATCAAGTAGTTTAAAAAAAAAAACAACACTAATTTGCAAATAGTTTGTTCAGTGTTCAATGAGTCCTTTCATCAGATTATGAATAAATGGATGCCAGTAATCTACATTAATCAGCCAATAGATCCAGATGTCCATCCTCTTACCAATGATTTTTTCCCTAAACCTACCCTAGTTAGTAACTGGATAGGATTAGGGAAGGCTCATTTTTGTTCATTTTAATTAATCCCATCAATGGCAACAATTTCCTGCAATTGTTCAAAATGTCAACTCAGGCATTTTGAACAATTGCAATTGGTTTAAGCTGATAGCTGCTTGTTTTGGATGTTTTTAGTGGGAATCTGTAAAGCTCAACTGTTGAGCATATACCCTTGACAGAATTGCTTATTCTCGTGAAATGAAAATCAGTCAAAAATCAGCAGTAAAGTTGGTGTCATTTTCCTTTCCAGGCTCTCATTCTGACTAGCTTTTAATTTCTACCTTTCACGAAAGTCTTGTGGCTTATAACAGTCAAACTTCCCAAACATCTAAATGTGGATTCGCTTGCGGGATGATGAGCTCAGGAAGAGGCTTCTGACTCTGATTCATACAGAAGGAATGCAGCTGTTTCCACATTAGGAAAGATTGAGTAGACCGTTTAGGTGATGCAGGATTCGTAGCAACATCTACTTCTAGAGCTGCAGACAGATCATATCAAGATAGGATTGAGTGTGACTGCATTTATACAGTGGAATTGAAATGTGCCCATGATGAACAAAGAGAAATCAATCTCCTCTCCCTTCCACAAATGCAGACTGCTTTGTGCCTTTCTTTGCCTCAAAGTGTTAAAGAAAAAATAATGAAAACACCTCCATGTAGCTGTTCCCAGTAAAGTTCGTCAGAACGTGACAGTCTCCTTTTGTCCAAGCTGCCTGTTTGACTCGTGTGCGCTTGTGTTTTCATCCAAAATGTTATGTGTGGGTTTAAGGGCTGGATTTTATTTGTCTCGCCAAAAAGTCAGGTCACACAGGATAAATGCTAGTTCCAGTTTTCATGGAGCAAATGTAAGGTGTTTCTTTGTGCATGTGGGTTTCACTCTGCTCCGGTTACATGAGCTGATGGGGCAGTAATCATTGCTGACCGAGCAGATCTGTCCTCCCCCAACCCATCGCAGCCACCCACTGGTAATCTGCACTCACGCTGGTCCGAGAGAACCGGGGAAATGTCAAAAGCTACCAGCTGTGACCAGCTGGTTATTCCAAGTCCAATCATTCATTTCTAATGTGAGAAAGAGAAACACAAATGGTGTCTGGTATGATCTTTACCAACCATTCAGTGTTTTTATGGGTCGGGCAACGTGTTCGAGCCGGAAAAAAGATACATTCACATAGATTTTTTCTGACAAGACCCAACTGAATGTGCCTTCTAGTGAGTCCTTCCAGGGTATAAGTCTGCATTGAGATGTACATGTTGGTCAGGAAGTCAGCAGGAATGTGTGTGGATATGCATATGCCGGATTCAAAGGGCTGTTGAGTGCTTTTTAAAAAAAATGTTACTTTAAATGAAGTCTGAGAGCTGCACGATTGGAAGAATTACAAGGGGTGGACCTCCTCAGTCCACTGGCTAGTTTGGTGCCAATCACTCTCAAAGGCTGAAGAGATCATTTCAGGCATCCCCGTCGTATTCTTCTTCTTTTTTATTCAATTGTTTTGTTCGTGTGGCTGCATCCATTTCCAGCGAGTTCTTCAAGGTTGATTTTTAAATGGCATTTTTTTTTCTCGAACAAATAGGAGAATCTTCTTAGAAACAATATAGCCTATAAATACATAGTGATCTGGGTTGTGTTTGGTGTGCTGTCGCAGTCAGCTAGCTGCTTCGACTTGTGCGTGTTGGCTGTCCACGCTGCTGTGGCCTGGGAAAGCCGGTGTTTGGTGAGTCCCAAAATGTCTTGGGACGGAGGGGCTTTCTTTTTTAAATATTTTTTTTATTTGTTATTTTTTTACAAAAAGTTTGCAAAAGTCAATTGTGCAACAGTTTTTGACGACTCTCCAGAAGATCGCGGAGCGGGAAATACACTTAGGAGTCGCCTCACATCCCTCAAGGTGCTCGCTTTCGGCTGATATTTGAGGAGACTTTCCCAGAGCGGACTACTCAGTCTCTGTGGATGATGATCATAAAGTAAGCCAGCCCCCTGGATGACCTCAATCAGTCTTTGCCGCACATCAATCCAACACATTCCCATCTTTAAGCCTTTGAGAAATCCAATCTAACATTCCGTTTAAACAAATGCTCTAACATTATTAAACCAGAAGGATTTAGTTGAGATGACAAGCGGTCAAATGATCGTTTGTCCAGCAGAGTAGACAATAAACCCTTTGGTGAATTGTAAAAAGCCTGTGAAAGCTCTTGTCCTGTTGGGTTTTCACTGCTGGAAATGAACAATTGTCAGCAGTGTGTAAGTGGAGGAAATCTTGAAGGTACAAACAGCAAGTTTATGCTGTCCGTACACAGAAATGACTGTACATCTGGTCCTGTTTGGCAATGGTGTGCTCGCTGGTCCGTGGAGCACTGGCGCTTCAAATGGTTTCACAGAGGGACCGCTACCAACGAAGATGAAGAGCTGCCAACTATAGGCACATTGTCCGCCACTCATGTGATATATCCTCTTGACACATATGAGGGGTGGGATGGAGCACCTGTATTCACCACACGTCAACACAGGAGGGGAAATTTGAAAGGTGGCGACGTGTCCCTGTGGAACTACGGACCAATTGGCTGAAAGCCGGCTGACAAAGTCGCTTTGGATCAGTTAGTTGGACTGTGGTTAGCGCCCCTGTGTGGTCTCCTTCCCGTTCAGCTCAGAATAACCAATTCTGGTGTTTTTCAGTCTGTCCCGCTGTCTCTCTGATCTTGTTATTTTTCTCCATCTCCTTCTCCCACTCCGCCTCCATCCACTCCCGCTGACCTCTCTCAAACCCTCTCAGATGTGCCTCTTCATGTGCAGCGCCAAGTGATCCGACCGCGAGAAACACCTGCAACCAAACAGAGGGGAAACGGGGGGAACAGCTCGTTAGCTCGTTACCAGTGCAAAGGGGAAGAAGTTTGTTTTGTCGATCGAGCTAAATGTTGCTGTTAGCTAGTGGGTGCTGAGCCACTAATGCACACGCAATTAGTATATGTGTAACTAATTCATATTCAGCATTTTCAGCACCTCTCCTAATGACTTCAGCTGTGCCGTGAATAACTATAGAGCCTGCAGATGGATCTGTTGAAACAGTGGAGAGAGAGAGAGATAGAGGAGGGGAGAAGAAGAAGAAAAAAGCAGCATGCAAAACATGTGCTGTAAAACGACTGCTAAATTAGATGAATCGAAGCCTCTCATCTGAAATCAGCCTGGTGGAATTGCTGGGGCGTTGCTGCACAGTAAAAAAAAGAAATTGCTCGAGTCTATTTATTCTTTTTTGAAACGGCTTTGGAAATATTTGTTAAAAATGAGGGTTTTTCAACCTTATTGCCACAAAACTGACATAATAAGTGCTTTCAGCTGGAGTTTTGTGTATTCCAAGCATGCTCGTCCACACAGATGCAGCCATTAGGTGATGTTTTTTTTTAGAGCTTATAATTCACATCAACATTGACACTAGTGCTTTCCAAAAAGGAATGTTTTAAAGTTTAGTGAAGTGTTAAAATTCGATAACATTTTGCACTAACATCATCTTTAAGCCAATTTCTGCTTTATAAAGTCTATATGAATATATGAATCATTATCTGAGGTGGAGATACAAATTCAACAGGAAGAAAATTGACAGTTTAATCCCAGAAAAAAAAACCTTCCCCGTGTCTGCAGCTGTTGGTTCCTCCCTCCACCGAGACAGGAGCAACTGTCTGAAGTGTCGAGATGAGTCAGTGTTTGGCCAAGAGGGGGAGTTTACATGTGACGAGCCACAAGTCGTCTGTCTTACTGTCACACCTGCATTTGTGTTTTTTTGTGTCTTTCCGTGCACGGGCTCACAAAAACACACACATACACATACACACACAGGGATGAATGAACGGCTCTGGAAACATTCATCAGCGTTTGTGTGTGTGTGTGTCAGAGTGTGTGTGTGCTCGGCGAGACAGATGGTAAAGTATGAGTCACGACTCGGGGGCACGACACCAGCTGGCACACCGTGGGTCTGTCTCCTCCTGCCCTCCTCCTCCCCCACCCTCAATCTTCTACCCCGACTTTTCTGTCTCCCCCCTGTTTTGCCTTTTCCTTCATCTCAGCAGGGTGCGTGTGTGTGTTTGTGTGTCGGGGCTGGAGGGGCTGGGCGCCCTGTGACACATGACAGAGGTGGGCCCAAATTAGGGATGTGCCTGCAGGGGCAGAGGGGGGAGGGTGGGGAAACCAGGGGGGAGGAATACTGTATTTACTGTCTGCCCAGCTGAGACATGATTAAGTCGAATCTGCTGGCCCTCTGTCCTTTCACTCACACACACACTTATCGACATTAAGGCAAAGTACCCCAGGTGAAGAGGGATTTCTTTTTGTCCTTTCATAATGAATCTATGCATGATTCAAGAGGTCACACTTTCAGCAACTTTCTATATTGTGACCAATTTCCACACTGTCATTTTTCTTAAAGAGCCTCATACAGTATCCTGTTTATAGCATCTCTGACAATGAAATGACATCTTTATTATTATCAGGCTTCATGAATATTTAAAGACCGTTGCATATAATTTTACACCAAGAGAAGCTAGCAACATGTTCTGCATGAGATATGTAACATTAAAATGGAAGAGATGTGGGATGCAAAACATTTAAATATTTAATTTTTTGTCAAGGACAGAAAACTGTTCGCTTGATATTGAAAAAAGGGTAAGTAAAATATATAAAATGTCATTTTAAGTTATAAATTCAATTGCAATTATTAGATATTGATAAGTTGGAGGAAAAACATAGATTTTGATACAAAAAAATTGCCTGTGAACTTAATTGATGAAAAGTATTTAAGCAATACAAATAAAATAAAATTGAATAAAATGAAGACATTTTCTTGGATATTTCAAAATAGTAGCATTACAGTAGCAATATGTTTTGACTGTGGAAAAAATAAACCCAGAGAATTAAGTAGATAAGTGAATAAACAGCACTTTAACATAAACGACAAGAAAAAAAAACAAGTAGAGTTGAAACTTGTTTTTATGTATAAAAATTTAAATAATTTGAAAGATAATTTCTTTTTTATTGTGATCAAACTTACCATATTTCACAAAAAACCCTAATTACATGAAACACAACTTAAGAAAATGCAGCCTTTGAACTTTTTAATCCTGATGTATGAGGGGCCAAATGTTCAACTCAACAAAAGCAAAAGTGTTTTTAATGATGATCAAACAAACTAACATAGATTTTCTAATTTTGAAAAGGCAACAGATTTTACCACGCATCCTGAACTGTGTTAATATCATCTCATAAATCTCACAGGTATTACATCACAGACAGAAGAGTTTAAAAAATAACCTTAGGTGCAAAGATTTCTGCCTGACTCAATGTGAATCTTATTTTTAGAGAGGATAACGGGAAGTAAAGCTTGTAAAACGTTTCATAATTTAACAAAGCAATTAAGAAATGTCACAAGCAACTCTCCCAAACGATGCGCCTTCACACGACTGAACGAAATACTGTAAGTGATACCTTCTCTGAGTAAGTCTTATGTGACAATTAAAGAATTTGACATATTTTTCTAATGCTGTAGGTCTTTAAGCACAACAATTCAAGAAGAAAAGAATTAAAAAAACACCATCAAAGCTAGTGTGTGTTTGGAAGTTTAAACTCTTGTGATTTCTGGGCTACGAATCATTAGTATGGTTGCAATAAAATATTATATCAATTAAGTGAATAACAGTTTGGTGTTTGAGGATTTAAATTCTGATGATACGATTCAGGATCTAGTGACAATATCATCTGATTTAACACAATTACCACACTTCCATTCATATCCAAATCCCAAAAATCAACTAAAACATCTAAATATAACCCGATCTCAGACTTATCAATGAGACGCCCACAATTTTCGAATCTGGTTATTAGAACAATGCAAATTTAAACAAATCCACACATGCTTGTAAATAAAGTTGTAGGTTTGCCCAGACTGGACAGAACCTTGGCTATAGCCACTACAGGTGTAATAATATGCAATCTGCCTCAACAGAATAATTCACTTATTAACAACCCAACAGTATCGATCCAAACTTAAAATCTTGATCTTTACTAGTTTGTAATGGCTTTTAATTGAACCAAATCATTTCTTTTAAGGCTGCTTAATTTGTAAAAAAGTTATTCATCATATCAACATCAAAAACAGATTTGCATGCCCAGATGCAACAATGGGATGTAGCCATCATTAATAAGTCTTAACTTACTTAGACATTTACTTATTTAACATGTTATATGTTGTTGTTGCAATATTCGACAAATGTTTTCCTAAAATGGTGCAGCCCCTTGTCTTTGAGAATGTCATTCACAGCACAAGAATTTTAACTGATGGCTATCCAAGTGGATTACACTCATAGAAATGACAAATTGAACAAATAAAGTGTAAAAATAAAGTGTAATAACAACCCCAAAACCTCTGTTCATATCCCACACAGTAAGGTGTGACAGCACTAATTGGTCTGCACTTCTTTCGTACTCCTCTGTCCCAGTCTGAAAGCAGCCTCCGAATCAAGGCCACGTAGAATATTCCCAATTAATATGCAGCAGCAGACCTAATGTGAGCACAGTAGGCGCTCCTCGGATCCCCACTGAAAGACTGAGCGAGTTGGGCAACTTGCAAAGGAGCACACATTAGTAATCCTGCCAGCACGCTTTCAAACTGGGTCAGTACCAAACACATTGTAGGCGCGCTACCAGTGTTTCGTAGCACTCCGTTACAACACCGCGCTGTGTACAGAACACAGACGTAGGACTTCAAACATGACGGCTGCAAAAATGGAAGAAAAAACACATCAGACGGAGGGAAGGGGAAGGGAGGGAGTGTTTTGACAGACCTGTCACAGTGGTTGCACTTAAAAGGCTTGGCGCCGGTGTGTTTGCGGTAGTGCCTCGTCAGCTCGTCGCTCCTGGCGAATCGCCACTCGCAGCCCTCCCATGAGCACTTGTACGGCTTCTCACCTGAGGCGTGAAAACAAAAAAACACTCATAAACAACACTTTAATCGCTTACCCACCGATCGCATGCTTATTTCATATGCGCTCCTCTGTGGACTGTGACCTCATATATCAGGTGCCTTTTGAGTTAGTTTTGCAGAGTTTAGAATATCCTTTACACTTTGATTCATTTCAGCTGTATTTCACTGATAAAGATCCCAATGCTTCACATCACTTTCAACTTTTTTTTTTTTCTTTACTGGAATGAGAGCGACGTGATGTTTAACTGTAAATGAAGAAGCTCCCACTGGTCTCCAATCTTGCTGAACAAGCAGAAGACGAGTGGAGGGGTCGAGAGAAGTGGAGCGAGAGAAGAAGTGGGGGAATGAGGGGTAGAGGGGGAGGGATTAAAGCCAAGGTGGATGAGAGACTGAGAAGAGGTGAGATGAGACCAGGAGAGAGAGTGGAGTAGGAGCAAAGTGTTGCCGAAGTGGATTAAGGCAGAGGAGGCTGCAGATATGGCGGCGGGAGAGGGGAAGGGGGGGCGAGGGGGGGGTCGGAGATAATTAGGCCAGTCGCATAATGGCAAAGAAGCCACAGCCTGCCAGCTGCGTCCAGCTACGAAGATGTCACCTGCATCAGTCACATCCCATCTGGACTGGTGCTCACGGTTGGATTCAGACACATTGACCAGCTCTGCTTCAGTGGTTCGGGCACAAACACGGGCTTAATTCACTGAATGTGATTATCAAAGGGCACCGAATCAATGGATCAACTGCTTTGTGGTGGCCGTCAAGATAAAAAGAGAGCTTTTCTAAAGATACTGATGGAGGGTTGCAGAAGTGTTGCCGAAATCCCTGTTATACACATTAAAAAGTAGTTTGTTCCCGACTTTTGTCCCGCAGTTATAAGGAAGGTGTCTTAAATGTCACAAACACGAACAGCAGACACAAACCTGTCCACACGATTCGTCTTCCTATCAGTAAGGAGAGAGCACTCCATTAGCAGGGATCATACATGTTAGTTAGGTGAGAAACTGGGACGCAGCCGGTTCTAGCACTGAGGAGGTGATGATTAACCCTATAAAGACAAACGTGTAATGTTCGATCCACAGGTTTCTGAGACATTTTGCATCATTCTATGGTAAAAACTTTGCTCAAAACTGTTCTGAATACAATATGGAACTTGTTTTCTGCTTCTTATTTGATGTCAGGAAGCAGAAGACTTCCTGGCACCATATTAATTTTGACTTGTCACATGGTGATGAATAGATATAGTCCCCTCCTCAAAATTGTTGTTTTTTTATCCATGTTTTGTTAAAATAAAATTTAAAATGTGACTTTTTTCAAAGATTTTTCCTGGGTTGGGCTTTAAAGGGTTAAAGAGGGATAAACGACGGAGCTCCACTAAGCACTTAAAATAAAAAAGATGCAGAAACACGTTGGTTAAAATTTGATTTTGACTGAAACGTGAGTTTGTAACCTTTACTACAAAGTGGGTGAATTTGGGATTAGGTTATATTCATGGTAGCTAAACTTTATTTGCAACATGTGGAGTTTTCAGCACTACTGATCTGGATCCAGGAGTTAGACTGCTCCACATGGTGAAAATAGGTCCCAAAATACTGTTTCACTTCCCTTAAAACATCCAAAGCAGCAGGTTTGGGCCATCCGGCTCCGGCCAATGAATTCCCGCGAGGAAGAGATGCCTAAGTGTGTTGCCTAGCAATGGTAGTGAGGA
>JAVQJG010029580.1:0-11334 GCA_036024015.1 Craterocephalus amniculus
TGGGAAGGGGGGGGGGGGGCAGTAAGGCAAAGCACTCCAGGTCACATGATTCCAGAGAAACAGATCAATATATATATATATATATAAACAGATCAACTATATATCTAAAAAAACACCTTCCTGCTGATAGCCAGAAGATTTAAAGGACCTGTTCAAAGAAAATCCGTCCCAGCAGCTTTTTCCATTTACTTCCTTGTTTCATCCATGTTTTTTCTTGCGTCAATCCATGTAATGTTTTCTGGGTAAAAGCAGAATCTTGTTTCTGATAACTCATTTGTCAAACATCTAAAAATCCAAGTGATTTGTTTTTCTCTCAAGTCCCTGTAGAAAAGAGAAAAAAAAGAAGTTCTTTAGGCCAGATTTTCTTGGAGGCGCATCCATGTCTGTCACTCTCAGTATGCAAACACTTAAACATGCACGCCTTACCCCTTATGGTCCCTAAGGAAATGATGCTCCAGCTGACAAATGGAGCCGACCGGCTCTTGAATTGCGGCCGTGACACCTCTCGTTTCTTCTTCTCATCGCGGTGACCTGGAGCTAGCAGCAGACGCATCTCTTCACAGATGGATCTGTTTACGCTAAAACTCTGACTTGTTCATCTCAGATGAGTTGACGCTTCCTTGCTTTGCCTCAATATTTGTTAGGGGCTCATTTCTGGTGCTTGACCTGCTCGTGTGTGTTTGTATGTGTGTGATGAATGTTTACATCCAAGCTCCCAGGGGAGATTCTAATGGGTCATTCATTTAATACTCAAGGAAACAGAAACAGATTATTTCCATTATGTATTTTCTTACAATGTGCCCACATAAACACAAATCGTATTTATGTTAACAAAAACAAAACACTTTAGTGCTTTTCCTTGTTATTTGATTGTTTAGTATAAAAGGAAACACTCAGCTTCTTGTATGAAATGTTGTTAACCTTGAGTCTTCTTGTTAGCGATGTCACAGAAACCAACAGGAGTAATCCATTAAGAGCCATCCTCGGGGAGCAGGGAGATCAGGCAGTACAAACTGTCACTTATCAATGGGGCACACTTTTCTCCTCTAAATCCACCGGGAGCCATTTATATATTTTCCCGAACTCCATCTTTATCCTGCATGCATGGAAACAGAAGTATGGTTGTGAGGAGTGGGGAGGCACGTGGAGCGTGAGAGTCACAGGAGGCAATGAAAGAAGGGAAAATGGGAAAATCAGACAGAGTAGATGATTTATCGCTTTGCTTTCTGGAGTAAGTTAATTTGAATTGGCACTGTGAGTTTTCAGAGTACAAAATTAGATAGTTTAATCATTTTTATTAAGCCAGCTGGTGAATGCTGTGAATATATTTATGCCACCGCTGTGCATTGGTTCTCCCTAATACTGCATGTTGTTGTTGCCACTTGGTTGCAGTATCAGAAATATTCACTTTATCTGTGTGAAGTATGGGCTGCTTATGTGCTGGCATTATTTTAGATCATTTAGCTTTACCCAGCTTTGTAAAATCATAAATCAAATTTTAAAAATGTCTGCTTGGGTATAGATAAATGGTCAGTGTAGCTTTTCACCAGTCGATGCGATCATTATTTATCTGTTTACACTGATAGAGCAACACAATGCTCTGTAGTGTAACATTTAGGTTATGACCCCTAAAAAAGGGCCTCTGCATCCTACTAAGAAACAGAAAACAGGAATGAATACCAGCAAGAGGAGGGGAACGTTTTGTCACATTTTGGGGGGCAAGACTTTCAGCTGTGTTCCACAGAGGCACAATCCTTACAAGTTACACCTTGTTGCAAATGTTTCAGCAGGTTGCTCCATTTAAAACACATGTAAAACACACCTTCTTGATGCAGGAATGAATTCCTGTCATCCATCTTGCAGAAGTCATAAATCTGCTAGATTAAATTCAGCAAATAAACATTTGAAGATTGATGAGTGAAACTGGGGGCATCCTCCTAAACTAAGAAAGATCGGATGACCAAGCACAGACAGGGGAGGGGGTTGATATTTGCTCATATGCATGCATTGAAAATGTAATTTAAAACATATAGATATGAAAGATTTGGACCCTTTTTCACTTTTTTAATATGAAAAATCTACACTGTAAAAATGAGATGTCTCTCTTTTCATTTCTCTTCTGCCTTTTTCCTTTTGAATTGTCAAAATAATTGAACAGCCGACTTATGTAGCGGTGAACCGGCTTGTCTCACTCATTATTTTTTCCACCATACAGCCTCCCGTTGTCTCTATTTCACCTCTGACTTTGCCTCAGAGAACCCTGAATCTCCCATCTCTCCTTATCTCATCTTGATACCTCATTTTAATCCGTTTGCCCTAACAAAAACACACTCACACACACACATACAGATAATGCATTTCTTAACACTCAGATCTACGAATGAGTCACACAGCCTCACTTTGACATGCAGGCTGCTTTCCCAGGTTTTTTATTGAAGTGTTTTTGGCTCTAACGAGATGATTGGAGCAACAAGCCATCTTTTGATCACTTTCCTCCCCTGTAGAATGTGGTGTGTTATCAGAATAAAAGCTGAAATATGAAATATGAGTAAACAGACGTTGGTTTCAATATCTGCAAGAAAGTTTGCTCTCAGGAGTTGATGCCAAAATGTGGCTTCTCTGAATGCAGCTTGTGGCTTTATGCATATTTCCTCTTTTTGTTTCATCTTAGAGTAAATGGTTTCTGGAAAACCCTGAAAGGATTTTTAATGCAAATTATTTATTTAATCTCCCATCTGTGCGTGTGTGTGTGTGTTTCAGCCACCATCATTTTGAATGAGCTAAATTGGACAGCGGCCTTAGAGGATGTTTTCCGTAAAAACAAAGAGAATGATCCCTCTCTGCTCTGGCAGGTGTTCGGCTCGGCTACAGGGATGGCTCGGTACTACCCAGGTAAGCAAAAGGCTGACACGGGTAAACAAACGACAGAGTCATTATTAAATGTGTTTTCAGTTCTCCTCTTGGCTAAGTTTGCCACAGCTCCTTCTAATCCTGGGCCGCAAAAGACTTCTTGAGTGATTTGATACAAAATTTAAACTCACCAGCCACTTTATCATGCACAATCTTTTTTTTTTTTTACTTCATGACACCTGTTTACCAAAATCCCCACGGAGAGATACCAATAGGAAAATCAAGTTTCATCAGCTTAAAATGAAGTAAACATACTTTCTTTTCCCAAATTCCAGCATCACCTTGGCCCAACATCAGCGAAACTCCTGACAAGATTGATCTATATGACGTGCGCAGACGGCCGTGGTGAGTCCAGAGACCGTTCTTTGTTCAGCTGCTGGTGTTAATGATGATTCACTAACAGAAAATCTTCCTCTTCCCATTTTCTATACATCATTCAATTCAGCAGCTACTAAGTGCACTTACAGTATAATTAAAACAAATACACTTAAGTGTTTGTTTCTGAAATAAATGAGTGAAATTGACTGTGACTTAATCGCAGAAATGTCCTTTTGTGTCTCCTTTTCTGTGAATATATGTGCGCTCATCATGTATGACCTATGTATGTGTGTCTGTTATTACTCACCAGGTACATTCAGGGGGCGGCGTCACCCAAGGACATGCTGATCCTGGTGGATGCGTGAGTGACGCCCTTATGACTCATCCGTTACAGTCAGATTTTATTTTCTTTAGAGCACCAGAAGCCCCCCCCCCATCCCCCGATGCTAACTCTGTGACTTGGTTCGTCCCACTGGGCGCTGTTGCTCTGAGCTCATCCGTGACCCTCAGTAACGAAAAGCAGCCTGTGCACCGGGGCCACCTCATTACTGACACTGCACTTGTTTCTTGCTGTGACTTATGCATCACAAGCTGAAGTCTGGAACAGCTGAGATGCTCTTACAGTCTGAAGAATTCCTGACTGTATGAATAGTTCCGTCTGAAAATATGGTTTAAAAACAAAAAGTATGGCGCAGGGTTAAATATCTGATCAAACGTGGCTTTTCTTCTAATTTCTGACCAGAAAAGATCAATATAGCTTGGAAATTCAATTTCTTACTGGAGTTAAAGATGATCCGAGAGCTGTTTTCTTTACTGTGCCCCCTGCTTAATTTTTGGAAAACCTCCAAAGACCAGTTAATCCAGTTTCTAACTGCTTTTTCTTCACTTTTTTTTCGAGAATGAAAACTAAGGCAAATCACCATTGTCCACATGACCCATTTGGGAAAAAGGAATAAATGTAAACCTACCAAAACTTTAGGTTTAATCTCAGATTGCCGCCGAAATGTCCTCAGCTCTACACAGTGGAAGATGCAGTGTCAGCAGAAGTTGTGTTTCCAAAGTCTGGATATATGTTGAACTAGAAACTCGAATTTTGCTGCATTGAGATTTAATTCCAGGTCTGTGGTTTCTTATTCAAGAGTCGCGCCAAAGACTCAAGGTTTAAAAAAAGGCTTCAAATATGATGCATGAGAAACCAGATTTTTATTTTTATTTTAAATCAGCATACGGACATAATGAATAATTTTACTCTTCTACTTTTGTGAAAATAAGCAAATTCCTAGTTTTTTTTTCTAATATTTAATTCTCTGCCAGAACATTAAAAGTTCTTTTTTTCAGATGTACAAACATCCAACAAATGGTATCAGAAAAATTCTAGAAGGAATCAAGTCTTGATGTTAATTATTATTTTTATGTATCCGAGAGACTAAGGACTCATACTCACTCTGAGGGAACTTAGAGTGGGCAATTAACCAAACATGCACGGCACTGGGAGCCATGCAAACTCCATAATGAAAGGACCAGATCTAATCCTCCCCTTTTGCTAGCAACCGCACCCATATGCAGCCTGTGTAATATATGTCACGTCACATATGAATGAACGTATGAACGAGACAAACTGACCACAAGTTTGTTTTAAGACTTGAAACGGTGATGAGATAACATCACATTATAGACCCCAAACAAGTGGCTCAGTCACATTTATTTCCACAAAGGTTTAATAAGATTTATTATGGTAAATTATAAATCATAAAAATAATAGATGATGATAAAGTGATAAATGGTGGTAAAATGATAAATGGTAAATGTTCTACCATATGGTGACAGGGTGGAATATGGGCAGTTCAAGAGGTTTTGTAGATTTATTTTTCTATAACTACAAGTAAAAAGGATATTTTTCCTTTCATTTGATAAACCTTTATCTCACGCTTTACTTTTTCAGCTTGTTTTTTGTTTAACCCTGAAAATATAAAAGATAATTCCCCAAGTTATTTGTTGTTTAGGATGTCAGAAAAAACGCGCAGACGGTATTCTACATGCTGACTTTGACACCAACACATAGAACATCCATGTAAACAAATATTTTGCTTATAAAGGAACAGTTTTAATGCATCATTGTGGCCTAGTATCTTATCAGAGAAACCTTGTCTACCTGTAAAAGTCTTGGGATCTCTTCAGGTAGCTGTTTTGAAGCATCATATCACCGTTAAAGGACAAAGCATTTTTAGAAGTATGACTTGTTGTTTGTTTTTTTGTTTACGATTTTTTAACCATTTTAACCATTTTGTCAAACTGCAGGAGTGGAAGTGTCTCAGGTCTCACCCTCAAACTCATCAAATCATCTGTCAGCAGGATGCTGGAGACCCTCTCTGACGATGATTTTGTGAACGTGGTTTCTGTGAGTTTACACACAAATAAAGTTTTCCACTGTCTTTAACTTTCTTTGCACACACACCAATGAATATTTATGCTAACACTTGAAACTAAACTCTTTTAGTAGTCTGATTTAAACATATTCCTTATAGTAACTAAATTAAATTAGCTTTATTGTGGCTGAGTGTATATATGCTGTATGTTTGGGTATATGTGCAGTATGCGTGTGTGTTTTTTATCAGATATGAATCCACGTATGTGTATGTTACCAACAAAGTTTCAAGAAGCTTTTGAACACTGCATAAAAAGTTTGACGGATCAAAGTGTGCTGCATTTATGAGTCACTCTTCCAATATGTGGGAAGTAATGGAAAAGCTTTTGCTTGCCAAATTGAGATTCAGTGGAAACCTAAATCATCAAAGTTTTCCTGGCATTAAAGAAATATTCATCTATTATCATTTAAAGCTCCAACGCCCACTCGGTTCAAGCATTTCTGCCTCCTCGCGATATTATTTGCAGAATGAAAAATAGATGATTTTAAAGGTGGACACTTTCCCTCAAATAAAGGAGTTTCCAAGTCAACTCCAAGACATATTGGAGGCAATTACACTGGATGTGATTAGCTCTGAAAAGAAAGGAGTATCCCTAACTTCATTTTGTGCCTCTAAATGCCCCCTCTTTAAGCAGTTGCTAAGCAACCACCAAGCTCCACTTGTGTCAGTCATTTAGTAAGTGTAATTTTAGGAAAGCTAACCTTGTTCCTGATCTGAAGAAGAGTTTCCCAGGACACCAGAGGACTAGCTGTTGTGCTTGAATGCTTGTATTATTATAGAATTGTTTGAATACACTGAAAGCAATGGAAGACCTGCTGGGAAAATGTGTTTTAAAATGTGTATTGTACTTATTCATCTATCTTGTATGTACAAAAATTTCCACAAGAGTCCTTGCTTTACTCATCAAGTTAAGTTCAGGCATCAAATGAAGACATTTTTAGGCTGTAAATACATGTAAACATGTACACTAGTCCTTGCAGGACAATGTGAGGATATGTGGTCAGGAATGAAAAGGATCTCAGGCTTTAGGAAGAAGAGGGATCAGACTGATGGAAATGACTGAAAATGTTTTTCTAAAGGTTCAATTCAGAGCAATTCCAGTCAATGAGCCCATGGACTGACCACCAGCCCACAGCTCTTTGCTGCCACACCTCTGCAGATCAGTCATGGACCTTGTCACAGCTTCATCACCCGCCACATTACAACAGACCTCCTCTGCCTCCCCTATAGCCCAGGGTTTGGCATCATCTAGGCGTCAGACAAAACCAACTAAGAAACAAAAACCCTACTACAGCATTACATTTCCCCCAGTATAAATAAAGTATGTTTTATTTCATTTGATTAAATGTATACATAGTTTGATTTGTTAGTTCCACTCATGTTAGGTCCCCTGCAATGCAAATGCAATTATGTGATATGTTATATTTTATTTATATAAAGTTTTTGTTATATTCATATGTTTCAAAACATGGAGCATTTTATTTTATTTTATTTTATTCAGTTTTTTAACTTAACAATTAATTTAATCTTATTTAAGATTTACCTCCAATAAAGATACTCACTTGGTCTCTCTTTTTACACTTTAACAAAGCAGCAAACAGCCATATCCTCTGTGCAGTAAAGGTGATGTAATCATGTTTCTAACAGAGTCCGGCCTGGTTTGTGTATCTGCAGAAATCTCAGGTGAATGAAACTTGGTTCAGGATGCATCATCCACTTGGATGTGGTTTTACTCAGACTAAAATCTCCTTCCGCCTGATTGTCTTTTCTTTGTCCTCCCTCTTGTCTCCATTGATAGCAGGAGCCATAAATGACATTGTTTCCAAATGAAACATTAATAACATTTCCTTTTACTTCCTTTAATAAAGGATATGGGTTGTGTTTTTGTTCGGGCCTTTTAAATCAGTTGAGTGAAAGTTGGAAGCTAATGAAATTAAGCCTCGGTATAATAAGTGCATCGATGGCCTGCAGCTCAGTTTGCATAGAATCCAGAGGCAATAGAAGCTTTTTGAATGACTGACAGCTTCCAATGGCGCACAGTAATGTATTTAGAGCTCTTGGCTCTCATGCTTGTTTCTTGGTGATTTCGTAAATTTCTAGCTGAATCATTTTCAAAAGTTACTGCATTTGTATCTTTTTTAGTATTAACAGTCAGTCTCAATGCTAATTATTTCATTATATTTTATTTTTTGTATGTAAAAATCCCTGAACAGATCACAAACACTGCAGCCATATTTCCCACATACCCGTCCAGCTTGTTAAAGACTTTGCAAAAAAGCTCTGAATCATGATGGTGTTCGAAAGACAACCGCCAAAGATTTAGACAAAATCTGTTTGGTTTCGTCTCCTATTAGTTGGATACCAGTTTTTCTTCTTTATACATTTTTTTAAAAACCATTAATTTATTTTGCTCCTTTTGAGCTTCTATATAGTCAGACTTCCTCCAGTCCAGTGCATTTGTTTCCTTTGACAGCTTATTTTAGCTTAAAACATCTCAATCTTGCTTAAAGGTTGTTTAGGTTTTCTGAGCCATTTAGAAACCAGACGTACCTGTATCTTCTGTGTGGTGCACATGTTTGACAAAGTGTTCAGAGAATAATCATAATTCGGCGGAAGGGTGCATGCAGGGCCAAAACAGATGCTGGGTGTTAATGAGCCGTGAGCCACCCCTTTGTGCAGCTAGTGTCCGCGCGTGTGTGTACATGTGCGTGGGCAGGTGGGTTTTCTGTGTGATCTGACTTGGTTCCATCTGTTGTTCCACATAAACTATTCACCAGTACTAACCTGCAGATACTTCACATGTAGGACAGTGTGAATGTGTTTTAACTTGCACCATAATTCTTCCATAATCAAACTCTGTTCTGTTCTTTTTTTTCACCTCCTTATGCCACTGTTTTCACATCCCTTCCTGCTCTCCTTCCAATCCTTCCTTCTGCTCCTATAGCTCCCTTCGGTCTGTGCAGATTTGAATCGATTTCATTTCACACATGGCAGCTTGTTTGTGTGATTAAAGTAGATCTCCTTACTAAAAAAAATTTGTCTAGTATTACTCTATCTCATTTTAAGTGTCACTTCCTGTGTGTTTAAGGGACATTGCATGACTCTGCAACGAAGGGAATGAAAAAAAAAGGCCACATATTTAACAGCAAATATGTGCAAGTGCCTTCCCTCCACTTCCCGTCAACCCTCCTTCCCTTTTCCCCTCAGTTCAACAAAAGTGCCAAGTCGGCAGCGTGCTTCAACAGCCTGATGCAGGCCAACGTGAGGAACAAGAAGATCCTGAAAGAAGCTGTGGAAAAGATCAAAGCTGAGGGTATCACCAACTACACCAGTGGCTTCGAGCTGGCGTTTGCGCAGCTCGCACAGGTGGGATGCAAACATGGGATGGGATCTAAGATCTGATCAACTGTCCAAATATTTTTAAGCCTACTTCATTTATTGAATCATGAAATTATTAGAGAGTTGGGCAATATGACTGCTCAACCTCTTCTGTGAGTATGTGTCGACCTCTTCTGGTCATTTCCCGTGTTGCGCTTCTTTTGCCTCCATCCAAGAGTTCATGTTTGTTGAGTTTTAAGATTTCTCCTGTGTCAACCAGGTGAACGTGGCAAGGGCCAACTGTAACAAGATTATAATGCTGTTCACTGATGGAGGAGAGGAGAGGGCAGAGGAGATCTTTGACAAATTCAACCAAAAACGAACGGTATGATTGAGAAAAAAAAACATTTTACATGATAGTATATACATAGGATTGTTGTAGGGTAATTTGTTTTTGCTCCCCTCCATCACAGGTACGCATCTTCACATTTTCAGTTGGT
Source organism: Craterocephalus amniculus (assembly GCA_036024015.1). Lineage (NCBI taxonomy): Eukaryota > Metazoa > Chordata > Actinopteri > Atheriniformes > Atherinidae > Craterocephalus > Craterocephalus amniculus. The sequence continues at coordinate 9,473 of JAVQJG010029580.1, forward strand.
CAACACAGCTACGATAAAGGACCGATACAGTGGATGGCCTGCACTAATAAAGGTAAAAAGTGTTTGTTTTTTTTGGTCAATTACATTTAAGTCATTTGAGTATAAAAAGCCATTTACCATCATTGTTGTCTATATAAAGCAGTAAACTGAGCAAAGGCTTTAGACAGTAGCTACAGCCACTGCAATGAGTCAAGACACATTATTTATTCCCATTTCTCTGCTTGTATGACTCAATTTTACTGCCATTCCCTGAGCTCTGAGGAAAAAATGTGACCACATCCTTCAAAATTTGGGGTCATCGGAAGATTGGAGGAGAAAATAAGACGTTTTGGGCCTCGAAGATGAGCAGCATTTAAAAGTTATGCTCTTAAAATATAGGAATAAATAATTAATGGGATACTGATACGAGAATTGAGAAATCCATTTGTTTCTTGATTTAATCCATCTCCTGTTTACGGAAGTCTTGCCCGAAATTATCTCTTTGCGAAAGTCGTTTGTAAAGGAGTGGAAACGGGCAAACCAAATGACACAAGAGCAGGTGTGACAATGAGTGGCAGAAGGTTTTAGTGAATAATGAATCCTTAACATCCAAACAAGAACTTCAAAAAGTTCAAGAACCCTGAAAAAAATCTATTCTTGAAGACTGCTTAAAGATATTGTGGGGGAAATGATGAAAAAAATCTATCTAAGCAGGTTCAGTTTGTGTGAATTTTCCTCTTTTTTTTACCTTGTAGACTGTATTTTAATTTATATTTACAGGTTTCAAGAAGTATCTGCCCACATTTCCTGTTTTCCTGACAATATATATTGTAGAGTTCTGTACAATTCTATGAACATACAGGCCCTATGTTTAAATTTTGACCGTGTGAGCACAAAAAGCAGCAAATTGTATTGGTTATGGTCAGAAAACAACAACATCTTAAATTAATTTTTTGTCACAATAATCTTGTTTCTCTGTCTCAGGTTATTACTATGAGATTCCATCAATAGGTGCCATTCGCATAAACACTCAGGTAACATCCAATCAGAAGACAGTTTCCCTGCTGCCTCTTTTTTCTCTCAACCAGTTGTTTTGCGCCCTCTTGTGGTGAAACAGCTGATAAGCAAGCTGTAAAATGTTTGAAAAAGTCTTCCTTTCATCCTCTTGGCAGGAATACTTGGATATTTTGGGTCGACCTATGGTCAGAGCTGACAGAAAGGCCAAGCAGGTTCAGTGGACCAACGTCTACCCAGATGCACTGGTATGTTATGAGGTTACACTAGCATGTGGTATGTGATATCTGCAATGTTCCTATGAGGAAAGGCCAAACCCTGTTGCTTTTACCAAGTCATCCCAAACATTTACTGTCATGTCATCCTATTGAACTCTGTCTGAGAACAGTTTGTGATCGGGTAGATAAACATTATTTCTAAGTGCTGAAAGAAACTGTTATTTTGTTGTGTTTATTCTGCTGTCAGGATTTAGCAGTGGCGATAAGACAGAGGACTGATAAGGGAGGTTTGGATGTCAACTTTTGTAACAGCACTGACCTTTTTTTGCACCAGAAATATTTCAGAATTTCCTTCAGCTTTGCAACATAATCACTAGGAGACACAGAAGCTGTCAGCCACGCGTTTTCCAGTCATTTCTTTAATCAGTGAATATTGTCATTGATCTGATAAATTGAACAGAAACAGAAGAAGTTGTTTGTTTGCTGCTGAATGGGTCACAAATTCACTCTAAAATTATCAATTTTTTGTTAAAACTTTCAGAAGCTTGGCCTTGTGATCACTGGGACTCTGCCTGTCTTCAACAAGACCGATACAGGCTCAAAGGTATTTGAACATTATTACTTTTCACTTTGCTGGTTTTATATAATCTA
>JAVQJG010029588.1:0-19947 GCA_036024015.1 Craterocephalus amniculus
AGCACTTTCTCAATGATCAATCATGACATATTTAGAACCAGTGGTTTCTTTGTTATGTCAGGATTGTGAAGATGTCATTGCCCTATCGAAAAATCGAAAAAAACCAAAACAATAAAAAAAAAAACTAAAATCTTACATGCTTATAATAAATGATATCCCATTTTACAGATGTGTGAAATGAAACAGAGGAGAATATTCAAACTTATTAGATACATTTTAAGCTATTATTGTTGCTTTTAAATAGGATTTAATGACAAAAGAATAAGTACTTCATTTTAAAGAAGGGTTTATTATAATATTTTCTTAATTGCTGACTTTAATAGTTTAATTTAGAAAAAATAATGCATTTCAATTCAGCTTTATTTGTACAGTGCCAATTCATGACAGTGTCATCTCAGAGCCCTTTGCAGTCAGATGTAGACACAGTTCTGAAGAAGTACAGAGTCAGAAACGTGTCCAGCAGCATATTACAACAGAATGAATTGTCTGCCATGAGCAGTTTTAGCTAATTGTGCTTGACATGAAGGACACTGGCCAAAATGATGAAAATTGTTGTTAAGTTTTTAATGATCATTGAACTACATGATGGTGCAGATTTGACTAAAAGCATCATTTTAAGTAAACTTTACTACATTTTAAAAAATTATTAGCTATTTACTTTTCTAAGTTTTGTTTTACGTTAAGTTTTCACATTAGATGACTACTTTAGTTCATAATAACCTAGAATCTAAGTTCTTTTCTGAAAAAAGGTCTTATTCATATGTGCCAACCGTTTCTGAGGATGTGCCCCTGCCTTGCCCCCCTGTGAAAAAATTTCTAGACACGCCACTGAATGACGGATCACCACAAAAAGCAACTCCGAGCCGCATGGAGCTCACAGAGGGATCGAACCAGTGATTCAGAACAACACATTGGTGAAATGAAGGACCTTTGTGGCAGACATTGCCGTATTTAGAGACTGCACAAGCTGGCCACATTCACTCCTATTATATTGGATGTACCCTGATCGCGTGTGGATCTAAATATCTCCTAAAGGAGATCAAGTTACACCAAAACTGTCAGGGTGAGTAAATTATAGTATTTCATGCTAGAAAATAGCTCCAGGTTGTCATTCACGAGCTTACCATGGAAGCTGCAGTGCCACTAAGAGCCATAGATGGCAGTTGCTAGTTCAAAAACCTAAGACTACATAGAGTCCCTTTAAGTCTGTTATCATGAATAGGATCCCTAGTTTCTAAATATTTGTTGTGCTAATTGGTAAGCTAACAACCTATGATTAAAGGAGCTAAAAGCGAAATTCATTGTTTTCACACTGAAGGAATTATAAAAATCTTTTTGTGAAGAACTGGGTGTGTATTCTCAACACAGCGCCTCTGTGTATTGATCTCCAGCTTTGTGTTTACTAGCTGGCCCGGCCGCGCGTGCATGTTCGTCCATGTACGAACAGCCGCCACAGGGAGGAGTTACAGCGCAGCGCCAGCACTCAAGATGGCAGAGACTCACGCCGGTAGAAGTGGGAAGCGTCTGACCAAAGATGACAAGGAGCCAATATTACCTCCAAGAAACAACGTTATTTTTCAAGGAAAGGGACAAAATGCGGATTAATATTGGTCTGGCATTCTCAAGGTGGAGATAGCGGCGAGACCAAAAAGGACTCCAGTTTGCTCTTCTTCTGGTACGTGACTCACGGAGCAGACTCCACCTCGTCCACGTCTCTTTTTTCCTCTTCCAAAGACGGTAGCCACTCGCTGCTAACAGCCGCTGCAGACAGGCTGCTGCTGCTGCTCTAAAGAAGTTGCATCAAAATAAAAATGGCTTGCTTTAAAATGTTTATGTTTTGGATCATAACGATGAATAATTAGAATAAGCTGCGGTTCTTAGCTCAGCTCATGTTCAGCTCATGCACAAGCAGAACCCATCATGAACTAGTAATATTTGCATTAGTTTTTAGAAAATATATAATTATACAGTTTTTAGGCCTACATAATTTTAAACATGCTCTCTGTTTAAAATAAATAAAGTAAAACTGTATGAGGCAAGAGGAGTTTTTCCTTTTAAAGAAAAAAAGATGGGCGTGGTTTTTCGGTTGGGGGAGAGGTAGAGAGGCATTGATTGACACAGGCTTTGTTTCGGTTTGAGACAGCTCCACAGTACGCCACCCAACGGCGAAAAAAATCACTTTTAGCTCCTTTAAGTTATTATGTAGTCTGTGATGATGTATTTAACAAATAAGCACAAAACTGTTTTGGATACAAAAAAGTAGTTTCCTTCTTTTGCAATAAATCCATTTTATTGCCATGTTTACTATTGTGTCGACACCAATGAGATCATTTACTGTTGCGCCTGCTTGTATTTCTACACTACAGTACAGTACATATTGTGCAGGTCACACTTGAGGGTTACAGAATTTTACAAGACTGTGCCATTTTATTTAGCTTCAAATCCTGGTTGTGCGGCTGTGATGGTGTTTCAAACCCGGTAGTTGAGGTAGCCTACCTGCTGTGAAATGTTCTGACGCTAGATTTTATTTTAAGTTCACTCCATCTCTGTGGTTGAAATGAGTTACTGAGGTTTCAGAGGAACTCGGTCTGCATAAACATTACATTTACAACCTTAAGATGAAAACAGCCTCACATAAAAGTGAGGATGGGTACAGTGGGTGGGGGGGGGGCTTTTTATTCTGGGACAGCTGTGAGGACATCCGAATCATTCTTTGTTCAAAATAATAAAATGAAAACCTAGAAAATGGAAAGAGTGACTCACAGCTGCAAAAGTTCAGGGAATTCATCGTCTATCTTCATATTTTCAACATTCAAAACTGCTCGTGACAAACTCCCACACAAAAAATGTGCTCTGTTAATGTTCCAGTCTGCCTTATGCTCTGATACACGCAAACCTAAACTAACATCATGATCCCTAAATAATTCCACCTCAGACTGTGCTGCATTGCTGGGAAACTGACATCAGACTCTTGGCAGCATTAGGCTTTGATGAGGGGAACCGGCGTCATCCTGGCAATTGGGACAGAAGAGAACCAAACAATTCTAATATCGCCCACTCTGACAGTTAATCCATCTTCTGCTATGTACAGTGCTACAGGCTACAAAAGGCACACTTGCACCATTTCCAAGCTTAAGGACATAGCTTTGGGAGAGAGGGGAGGACAGGGAAAAGAAAAAGAAAAAAGAAAGGATCTGCAGGTATGAAACAGTTGAAAGCCATCAAACTTCTTCTGGCAGTGCTACAGACATTATTTGGCCTCCCCTGGTAAGAGATCCTTTTGAGATTATCAGAGGGAATGGATCACGCAGCTATACTCCCATCCCAGAAGATCGGTAACAGCATCATCATTCAGTCCTGCTCCACCCTTTTCCTGTATGCTGTCCCCTGGAGAGCTGATAAAATAACAAGAACACAATAAGGAGCCTTTAGTGCCAAATGAAATGATTCAATATTATTTGTACTGCTCAGCCTGCTTTTATATTATGACGAAAAGAGCATTAGATTACATGGATCTGGCAAGTGCAATGGCTCAAACATTCAGACGTTATTACAGACAGGAAGGAAAACAGCTAAATCTAATAGAACATTGTAAAGATTTCTCTGAACTGAAACCAAATGAAACCACGAGAGCATTTTCTTATCTGTAATATGTTCACATGCATTTAACATGCTAGCTAGAAGATATAAGTAAAATAAGGAGTCAGTAGCCTACCATAGCTGGGCAATTTCTCTTTCGGAACAACAGTAACTAATCACAATTGCCAAATGACAAAGTTCAAGTTTAAATGTCAAACTTAAAAAGGAACAGTATGTATCTAATTTGGCTTTATTTGGAAAAATATTTCTTTAATAATATACATATTTTATCATAGTCTAATAAAAATCTTGTCCAAATAAAAGCATTCTTGTAGTTTAGAATGAGTTTTCTATAAATATATAGGTGGCAGCTTGCACAACTGAAAGCTGCCATGTTGCATCGCCATCTTTTATTTAAGTAGCTGAAATGGGACAAACTTGTTTCTTTCTTCTTCTTTTAGAAGTGAATCCCTGTGTGTTGTTGGGGGAGGAGGGGGAACAAGCAGCTGAACGCGGATCTGTCAACTTGCCATTTTCCATTGAAATGGACCACCGTCCATACTTTTTAACCCAGGAGAGTGAAGAAAACTTATCAAGAGAAGTAGTCCTAGAGTGGAAAAGCTCCGTTGCTACATTACAGCACAGGATTTTCCCTCTTACAGCAAGAGAAGGTCAAACAACTCTGCTTGGACTGCCTCTACCTCCACCTCCTCCTCTCCTTACTTTATCCAATTGTCTATGAGTCTACAGGTCATGAAAACAATTTCACACGATATTAGCTGTAGCATGGTATCAGATACATAGAGGGTATGCTTCTAACTTGTCTTTATCAATAAGTAAAAAGTGATGTATGTTCTGTAGTCCTTGACTAAACACTCCAACTTGCGCAAGATGTTAACCTTTTTACATCTATGACCCCCTGCGGCTTTGTTAGTAGCCTAATGCACTTAAACGACAAGATGCCAGAAAGTATCACTTGGGTTGTTTGGATTCAATTAGCGCACCATTAGATGGGAGTAAATATTACACTCTGTGACTTTAAGAAACTAATCCTATCAGCTTGCAAGATCAAAACCAATTCTTAAAGCCTGATGATCAGGTGAAAGATTTGTCCAACATTTGTTTTAGCAGCACATTAACTTTGGGCCAAGAACACAAAAAAGGAAATTATCTTGTTTCACTTCGGCTTAGTGTTAAAGCCTCAGATACAGTGTCCCTTATCTTTTTGGATTGTTTTCTTGGTCCAGTCTCAGTTTCTCATCTTGGCCCTTCCCCCTCCATTTAGAAGAAATACAGTGACCTTCAAACAGGGCTTATAAACTAAATACATAGCTAGATGATGTCCAAAGTAAAAGGGGCACATTAGTGCCTCTATATTCATAAACTGTCATTTCAGTCCAGTGACTCACAGTATCTGCTGGTGCACCCCGCCTTAGTCTATTGCTCTCCCTGTGGCACACACAGCCCCCACTGTCTGTTCTTTCTTCTGCATCACTTGAAAAGAAATGATACTGCAGCTGGGATTTTTCCTGCTACATAATGTTTTACTGAGGCACAGTAATTGAGGAAAGGTACACGTTACTGCAGCCGAGTCGAAGACTCGCATTGCTATGAATGAAAACTTTCCAAAACCCGGTTTCAGTCCTCCTGAGAAGTGTTAATCTGTCTAAAGAAAGCAAACTACGAAAGGGAAGAAGCATGAATAATTTGGATAAGACAAAAGATTCCAGCATGATGAATAAGGCAAATTTGATTTTACAGCTTTAGGCATGAAGGGAAAAAAATACAAGTTTTTGTAATAAAACAGAGATTTGGGGGGGATTTGTTCAAATCCTGGACACCACTGTCAGAATCAGCCAGTGGATCATTTTTTTTGCTTCAAATATTTTCTTAAAATATTTATGCAAACCATTTCTTTTTAATTATCCAGCAAAAAGTTTCTGAAACTATTTGCCATGTTGGCCAAGATTGAAAAAGCTATAAAAAGACAGATCATGAGATCAAGCATTTGTCCAGGCAGGTATGGCCTGCAATGAATTCCTGTTTACAGGATATATAGCACCTATACATTATCTATTACCATAATGCTTGGTTCCATCACATGTTGGATGGAACCATGTAAAAAATGTCAATGTTGTAAAATACTGGCGTTTCTGAACATTTCAGTGTTTTCAGGACTAAAATGATCATCAAAAAGTGGTACACAACATAATCCATAATTAAATTATATGAAATATTTGCCACACAGAGTGTTGCTCCACTAAGAGGAGTTATAAATGTCAAATGCATCTTTCCAGCCATTAAGCCGCTTCCAGCAGAAGGCTTTGACAAACGGCTGAAAACAAACACAAAATAAAGAACACTGGTGGTGAGTTCTTGTAAAGCAGCATGAGAATATGCAATAAATCACAGCTGTGTAGACACAATAAATGCACTGCAACTTTATATGTAAATGATTAAACAAAAGAACAGGGCTCAGGATGGATTGTTGGTGCTTTTGGAGGGAAAAAAAAGGAGAAACAAAACCCACAACAGTAGAGGTGTTCTATGCTACCCTGGGGGGTACAATTAAGTTTGACAGGTATAAATAAGATCAGGTTAACCAGGTCTTTGTGTCCCTGCCACTATATTTTGTTTCAGTCTACTCCGGACTTGGATAAAAACACCCACTTGAGAAAATGCAAACATTTCCAACACATGGTGCACCACTAAACCAAAGTTAGATCCCTACATTTGAAGGATTAATAACAATACGCATACAGAGATTCCCTGGACCAAAAGACAGACAGAGTTTGGATGAGTCATCCGATCCAGGTTTAAGCCTCACCCACCGCAAGGCCTTCTTTGAAATGATCCCCAAGCGTCTGGAATACTGACCACATCATGGTCAGGGAGAAGAACCATAAATTAGTCTGTGTGAGACAGAAAAAAAGAGGGAGATGGAGACAAGACAGCTCAGACAGCCAGTCACACAGGATGAAGTCTCACAAGTTAACCTTAGAGTAGAGAGCAACGCCCAGGCTCAGAGTACTCTGGAGTCTGTTGAGATTTGACAGAAAAGCCTCACAATCAGGCAGAGATCACAACAGGATTTATGCTCTTCCATCCACTACATAATCTCTGGATCTTCTTTGAAACAACATTACAGGCATGATGATGATGTCGTTCCAAAGGCTCTGAAAAGAGTTCTCATGTCCCAATTGTGATCCTTTTCACTCAAAACAGCGCGCGGAAGAAAATGAGTCACTTCCATGCTGTTTATCAGGAAAATTAATTCCGACACCTTGATCGGCGTGGAAAACATTTTAAAAAGTCAGTGTAGCCTACATATCATATGTATGTGGAAAAAGGGAAGGCCAACAAGCTGCCACAGTGAAACAGCTGAAAACTGCTGGCTTTAAAACAGATTTGCACTTGTTTAATACAGACAATATGTCGCTCAGCACTGCAGAAGTCTAGCCAAACCCAGCAGCCTCAACTCCTCAAACATTAATGATGGATATCTTCTGGTTTACAGTGTTGGGGTAAAGATGCTCAAACACTGTTTTGACTCAGCTGCCTGAGGTAACAGTTCAAACTTGAATACTGAACCAATTTAAGATCTGCTCAAGAAGCAATTATAAAATATAATAAAAAGCTGCTCTAGTCATTTTCCCTCCCATTTGTTTGTGGCTAAAACTTAAGTGTTCCATGGTAACACTTAAGTAACAGACATAAAATAAATCCAAAGTAATATATGCTTTGGAATAAAGTCAGTTGTGTCAATATTAAAAGACAACCTAAGTCCAAGGTCCTTGTGCAATATATATGAAAGGTAATATGTCTTAAGAAAATAAAGTTTATATAAGCAAACATGTTGTGGCTGAACTTAACTTGGGATTCTTGGATGCTGCTGTGCCTCCCATGTAAAAGTCTGAATTAGAGATCAATTTGGTTGTTTTGTTTGAACATAATTGGGAACCAGAATTCTGGCTTTAGTTATGTGGTTTGTATACTGTTGTTCAAAAGGGATAATTGTTGAATATTCCTCAAGTATGGAATAAAGGAAAACACAGACATAAAGAGTGTGCAGACGTGCTAATGTTGACAACAGGCGAAAAAGACTGCTCTTTGTCATTCACAGACGTAGCGCAGGCTATAACCACGGATTAAACATTTCAGAACTTATATACTTTTCAGAAGTAACTATAAAGAAACCAAAATAACGTTTCAAATGTTTCAAATAATTTGGAAAAACAAAGACACTACAGTATGAAGGTTATTTAATTTTACCACCTCTAACATGTAGAATACACCCAGGAGGTCACACCGCTGGTTGGTTGGTGGCATAATGTCCGGCATCCTGCAGGGATTAGGAGCCGCCCTGCTGCAACACACCTGACTCAGGTCAATTGGTAATTGGCATCAGCTAATTAAGTCGGACTCCGAGTCCGGTGTGTTGCAGCAGGGATGCATGCTCTCAAGTTGTCTACCCCAGATGTGAAGCAACTTTTGTTCAGATTTTGAGTGAAATGTGTTCAGTCAAAGGCTTCTTCATGCAGGTGTCAGACTTAAAGAGGCTATCCATGTTGTCAATAAATTTGATCAATAAATATATTTAATCATGGAAACCAAACAAACAAATGATATAATTTCCCCTAATGGATCTTTTTTTTTTTTTTTAACCTTCCTTTTTGATTTATTTTCATAAGTCACATTTTATCATTTTAGTCGATGACATATCTATTTGGAAAAAAAGGAAGATGCCAACTGGTTTACAACGGAAAATGAAAATGAAACACTTAAAAAATTGGACCAGTTTACTCATGTTGGGCCAAATTGGGTCAATTTACATCTGGGACCAACACTCTTTTACTATAGTTTGTAAAATAAACTGCCATGAACCTAACTATGATATTCTAAAACACAGAATCATTCAATTATTACATCAAATTATTTCAAATTGATTGTACTTGGTCAAAAAATTGTCACATTCTGATCTCCCAAGTGATGTCAAACTGGTCGCACTCTTCCTTTAAATCTGATAAGGTGTCGACTGAGCTAAAACCCACAGCCACCCTTCCATGGTGCGGAATATATCAGCAGCTGTGAATATGAAGTTATCCCGGTTGTCATCAGCATGTGTGCTCAGGTTCTGCTCTGCAATCAGTGCCACGGACCAGACTTCCTGCAACAATATGAAACTGTTTTTACATATCTTGGTGATTAAGACCTAAGACTCGTTACTTTAGAGTACAGCACAGGGCAACGCTTTAGCTCACGCTGATTAAAGACTCAGAGAAAACAGCTCAGGAATGGGGGAGGCTGGCTTTGTTTGTTCTGTGAGAACAGGCAGTTCACTTCAGTGAACACAAAAAACCAAAAAATGATTGTATCTTGTAACATCAGGTGTTGCAACAAAAAAGCCACACAAACCTCTTCAGGTCATTTTGCACAGAAATCCACAAATGCTTTAATATAATATTTTATACACAACAGTACAAAGTGTTCTAGTAGTGTAACTTGAAGTACTAACTGTAATATACTGTATGTTGACTCTGTTTCATTTCTTGTTCTTATAAAAAATGAATGGTTAGGACAAGTTGTCCACATAGTATCAAAGATACAGATATTAGAGCATATCTGGGAAAAATAGAAAACATTCAAATGAATAAAAACATTTTACATCCAATACAAAATTCTATTCTGAACAGGCCACTTCTTCCCCTGAGGCAACAGTTTTGCAAACTTGGACGCACACACTCAACACAAAGTCTTTCTGTCACCCACCCACACACACACACACACAGAGAGTTACATTTCCCCAAACACAACATTCACAATATACTGGAACATTTCAAGCTACAAGTGATACTAATTGTATAGTCCCTCAAAGCGCACCCTCAATCTACCATAGAATTATTTGTGCTGTATGTCTGGATAAATCTCAGGCTGTTCAGTTGTAAATCAAGACCTAGGTCAGTCTGCTGACCATTGACGGTGGTCCAGAACTCCCAGTAAGTACAGCGACGTCTGCCCCTCTTCCTGGGTGGCCCCTAGTTGCTTTAAATGGGCCTGGTGTGTAAAGCCTCCACATTGCACAAACTTTAAGAAGATACAGAGAGCCACTCTACAGGGGGACAGTTTTAATAAAATGAAAATTGCTTTGATTCTTAACATATGCAACTAATGTCATCCAGCTGAAACTAGATGATTTGTGTTGCATAAAATTAACATTTTTATAATAATCGTAATGAAGTTACAGAGCAACAATCTGAGATTTAATATTGTTACTCCCCCACCATTTCATCTATATAACCGATGACATATGGAGACATTTGGAGCAAGAAAAAGGAACGGAGAAGCATCAGATTACTGCTTTTGTGTGGCATCTGTGGCAGTAACTGAAGTCTTCTTTTCTCATTTTATCTTGCCTTGCTCCAGATTTCTCTGCGCCTTCATATTTAGCTGACATTACAAATGGAAAACTGAGGGAGACATATGAACTCGAGAGAAAATATTGATTGTAAAACAGAATTAACATGCTGATGATCTGTGGAACAAGAACAGATGGCAACCTCACTCCCCAATGCCTTCCAGAGCGGGGAGAGAAGAAAATGAAAATTCTAACATGCAAAGCAAGACATTTCCTTTTTCTGGCAGGAAAATATTGTTTATGGTGTTTTAAAAAGATTGTATCTGTGACTCAATCATGCCATGTCCTGACATTTTTCCACATATCTTCTAACCACATCCCTTTCCAATGAGAGCACAATGTGCTTAAATGCATTAATCCACTACCGTGTTTTACAGGATGGGGTTTTCGAGTGATTAGTCTTCTCACACATCCTTTTACAGGAATCACGAATCACGAAATGAGGCTGGAGATCTGAGTAGTTTGTTGACCACATCCAGAGTGACGGTCTCAAGAAAGCTGGCACGGTGGGGTTTATGTTACCACAAAACTCCGTAGGGTTTGAATGCAGGGATCAGACTGCATCGATGGTGTGTGTATGTGTGTGTCTCTAGAGCTGACGTCGCCTGTGCAACCCTCAGACAACCACATTTAACCGACTAACAGGCAAACACACAAGAGCACTGTAGTCATGGCCCAAAAGACTTCTATGTCTCTGTCAGCGCCACAGTGTGAGTAAGAAACAAAAGATTTGATGGATGGTGAATGTGGACAGAGTCCAGATAAAGCCAGTGCAACATGATGAAAAACAGTTTTTGGTTATTTTCAATGATGTGAATAAAACCAAAATGGATTCTGTTCAAGTAAAGTCAGTTTTGTGTATAATTTAAATTAGTTTTTGTTGTTTGGCTAAGTTTTGGTACTAGAACTTAATCTAAAAACCAAACAACTGGGTAGGGCGAGTGTAATAACTTGGTTTGAAATAAACATCAAAATCTAACCGGACATACTATTTTCAATAAACACTTTTTTTTTCAACAACGAAATCATTACAATTTATTTTAAAAGCATTTTACACAACATTCCAACCATCTCTTGAAAAAAAAGGTTTCTAAACATGTTAACATGGCCATGAGACGTAAATCATTAATGCTGTGGCTTGGGATTTCTGCTTTGAATCTGCAGAACATCCGTCTCAGAAAAATAAGGTCAGACAGCTATATGTTAGACACAGAAGACTGCTAGAACAAATCCTAACTACTTTTGAGGTTAGACTTGGAAGCTAATTCATATAACCTGTGATGATCTGGTGAAATGGCAAGCTAATGCGAGTTAGAAAAGAAGTTAGCACAAGCTAGATGGAGTGTTATGTTTTGGGCCGTGTCGCAAAGATAGCAGATCTAACATGCTTTGTTGATTATCGTGACTGAATGTCATCTGATTCTGGAAGACTTTATGACTTGTTTAGAGAGATAGAATCCCATCACATATATCAGCCAGGAAGTAGGTCTGCAGTCTCACATCTTAGATCAACAACTTCCCAAATTGTTTCCAAAAACAGCTGGTTTTCAGTCTAAATGTATCATAAAGACTGACGCTCTCATTTATCAAAATAACACCAAAAGCACAGAAAAGCATGTCAATCAACCTACCAGTGAGTTTATTTTTTAGTTTGTTTTCTCCCTGATGCATTGTTATTCACGACTCCTGAAGTTAAGATGTGACGCTCTCTTTACACAGCTGGTACCCAGCTCCTGCAGCTGGGCAAGTCCTGACCTGCTACACTGGCTGAAGAAGAGCCAACAGAGCCAGAAGCAAGAAGTGGTGCATTTTTAATACATTTTAGAAAGTGATAGAAAATGAAAACATGACTATATTAACACTTTTGCTTGCATGCAACCTTCTGAGACTGAGCTTTTTCTTCTCGGGAACTTAATCTGTTGGCGGGTAGAGATGTAATTAAGATTTTGAATCATAACCAAGTCATTTTAAGAGGAGTTTTCAGGGAATCAATAACTGCTGGGTGGGACATTCTATACTTTTGCACATGGAAATTCGGGAAAAACATATGGGGTGACACAGTACACTAGAGTCAAAAACAGTGTACCAAATCATTTTAATTAAAATAACAGCATTCCATGTATTCCTTCAACAACCTGCTTATATGCTATCTGAAAAACACAAACTCTAAACAGTGATACGTTCTTAATATGAGTGTGCTGTCCTCACAATGTAAATATATACTAGGCCTAGAAAAAGAGTCTTATCAACAAAATGCATCTGTTTTCTGGAGCCCATATCGAAGTGTAATGGCATGCTATAGAGCAAACAAAAATAAATGGCATATATCATAATCTCAAGTAATATTTTCTCATTTTATCATACAGTTACAGTACAATGTCTATGAAATACCTGTGAAAAAGTGTACAATCTTTTTTTCGTTCACGTGATTTATAAAAATAATCGTCTCTGTACACATAATCAAAATGTCCAGTGGTTTGCATAATAGTTTGATTGGATCAGTGTCTCTGGTCTTCATCACTAAAGGCCTGTGAAAAATGAAAGACAAAAACATTAGTCTCCTAGAAACCAGAATCAGACACATTTAACCGCTAATAGGAATAATAACTAAGGCAATTACCATGAAATAGCCATTTAATATCTGAACATGTCATGGACAAACAACATGAGGTGGAAAATGGGGGCTAGTGCAGCCCAGTGGAGGTTCCAATCACCATATTTCATAATACAGAGAAGTACTGGGACAGCCGAGAGCTTTGAGTTTGGTTGCCGAGGCAATGCTCTGCTCTCTCTGATAGACAAGGAACAGCAGCAGCCTGCTCTTAGATCTCCATCCAGTCTGGCACACTGACCACTGGGAACTGTGGGCACCTTCTGAGCCACAAGAAGGGGAACCGCAGACAACCTCAAACCAGACAGGCTTTCTCCTTCTCCCAACTGTTGATGCTGTGAAGTGACGCTGTCTGCTGCATGTAAACTCAGAACCCAAAGTGACTTAATGGAACTGGGCAACAGTGTTCACTTCTCCACACACAGGCAGCCTCAAACCAATCAGCTCTCAGAGCTGCTGTGCCCCCCATTTAGCCTGTGACGGTAATTGAATGGCCCATAAATGAAGGTGGAGGCTTCTACAGCAAGTCAACCATCGGTGGTTATGTGGCTTATATGTTGTGGGTCTACAAATGAGATCACTGACAGACACTGAGTCTCTTTCAGTTTGAAGCTGGAGCTTTTACTGGCCTTTGGTGGCTCTGATGAAACAACACATTAGGATGCGAGTCCTTTAGGGTGTAACACCTCTGTTCAGATTCTCACCTGAAAACACAGATCTCATGTTGGCATCTCGTGAACCACCTAAAAAAAACATAAATGTGGAGAATTAGTCATATAAGGAAGCATAATGTATATTCTTTTAGATAATTCAGCGTTTTGGGGGATACATTGTGTGTATCCCCCCAAAACGCTGCTTTAGGAGAATATTCCTCAAGGAGAATATTCCCATGGTATATCTAAATGCTTTAGTTAGGCTGGAATCTATTTTTTGAGATTAAATGACAATTAGGTTGGTATAATTTTTCTCATGCATCTCACAACAAAAAGTAAAATAAACCCCTTCATTATGTTAGTTTTTGTGCTTTCCATGTACAGAAGCAAGGACTGTACATTTTTCAGTGTTTCTTTCAGGACTGTCAATGGTGTGTATGCTCCCAAGGTTCATATCCAAAACACCTTTTTCTGATAATCGTTGTACAGACATCACAATGTTCCTGTTAGATATATACAGCAAATCCTCAAAACCATAAAGGAATTGCAGCAGATTTATGATATTAACAGTAAATTTCTTCTCACTGGACAGATCAGGCATGTTGAATTCCTAAACATGCTGTGCAGAACGGCCGGGGTTTAGACACGGCAAGTAAGGAAAAAGGGGGCAACTTTCATCTGTATGGCGGAATGTGTGGCGGACGCATTGTGGAAGTTTATGGAATAACAGGAAATAGCGACAGATTTTCCCCTATTATTTAGCTCTCAGTGCAGACATCTGCTGAGGTTCTGTGTAGACAGTTTACAGCACTAATGATGTGGACCCCAAACTCACTGACGCACAACGGTATACCAGTACGTGTGAAGGCATTCGCTCCTTATGTTCTTGCCAAAGGAAAGAAATCAGAGTGGTTTAGCTTTTTTGGGGTGATTTTGTATTGATTTTGAGTAATTTCGATAAAAATTAGAGCAATCTTTCATTTTCAAATTACTGTTTGTACATTAGCATAACTTTGTAATTTACTGGGACATGTCATCCTTCTATGAGAAGAAATCACTCAATAGCTAGCTGCACTATTTCACAGGTTAAACCAACTTTATAGCTTATGTCTACATTTCCTTCTATGTTTAGCGTAGTTACAGTTCAGAGGCTGACATTAATCCTTTGGGATATAAAATGCTACCTCACCATTGCTTTATTCTGTTAGGCATCTGTATGATCTGAAAACCTGAAAACATGCCACCAAAGGCATAAAAATTGCACCCAGAAAAAAAAAAAAAACACACACACACACACACAAAAAAAAAATCAGATTAAAGGGGCAAATGTGATCTCTGAAAACAATTTTCACGTCTTGCCCTGACTAATACAATTATTCTCATGCACTCACACTAAGACATACAAACCAGATTTCAGCGATCGGTCCTGCGGGCCTTCTCTCATGCCAGAAGGTGCTTTGTCACGTCTTGTGGCTGTTTGGTCTCTGTCAGTGTGTCTCTCTGCTCTCTGAGCCACGTCTAATTCAATCTGCGCTTCATATCCCTTCTCAACATGCCATTACCGTTGCAAAGGCTTTAGACCCCCAGGGGCTATTAGGAAAACGTATCCCTTTATTGTGCAAGATACACATTTGGCAAAACAGGGACCCTCCGGGGGAACTTGTCAGAGGGTTATATTTCCATGTGACAACTATTCGCCTGCTTGATCTTTTCTTTGACTGGAATTCTTGTTTCATAACATCACAGAATGCTGTCTCTTTTTTTTATCCCACATACAGATAATTTTCAGTGAGAGAAGCTGATGAGGACTCTCTTCTAAATCCTTGCATGCATCTTTCATTACCACGTAGTTGCAGATACCTGGTCCATGACTAGAGGTGCTGACAACTGCAACATGAACGTGAGGTTTAGAATTTGGTGTGGTTGTAATTTCCCAGTGGAAAACATGCTGCAAGGTAAAAGCAAAGAACAGAATTCTGAGAATTCAGAGACGATCTCAAGAACAATCCCATTTGAGACCTTCTATAGGCTTTTCTTTCTAATTACCTTATGATTTAGTGATATTTCCACAATTTTACTGAAGCTCAAGCCTTTCATTTACAGCTGCTACCAGTGCAGGTGTTGTACTAAATACAATGTTTTCATATGTTTTTTTAAGAAGAAGAACATTCTGAATCTGCTTTTAATTTTCTTCAGAATATCTATATTTTCCATTCAGCAGGTCAGCAGAAATATGCAGCATCTACCCAAGTCATTTTTCATTTTGAGCATTAAATTCTTTTCTGGATCTCAAAGGATCAGAGCCATTTAGCTATATGTTAACCAATGCTAAAAAAGCATGAATCTGACAGTTTCTCAGGTCATCACAATGTATTGAGAAGTACTTAGTTTCAGTCCGGTGAGGCTTTGACTATAGGGTCTTACTGCCACATGCCCTCATTCAATTTATGGACCAGAACCTTCCAGGAGGTCTAATCTAATTCCGTCATGTTCGAAGCGAGTTTAATGTGCTTCACTGTATTGCAGCCAGTTCTTCACTGTGACTGAATTTATGACATTCAGCAAGAACCGTTCAAGTCTATTGACTAGATTTTGGTAGAGATAAATCTCTCGAGCGATGCCAGAAGAGGAAATTTTACATGACAACTTTCCCCCCCATATAAATCCCCAACAGTGAAATATGGAAATTTTCAGCCTTCGCGTTCCATCTAAAACTTTCACAAGGAGTATTTCACTTTTGTCTCCTTAATGCAGTAGTATTTCATTGCAGTTAAGTGACATACTGAAATAAACCTCACATCTGTCAGAGGGTAGAAAAAGCAGCTGTGAGAAGGTAAAGTCATTAAAGGGGCAGAATTGAGAGCTGGGGATTCGCCTGAGAGACCAGTTACTTACTGTAACTAAGCTGTGAATAATTGCTTTTGTCCTGTAACAGGAGCCTAGATCATCACATGATAAACAATCAAGTGGAGAGTAACCAATCAAAACAAACAAAAAAGAAATCAGAGGGCAGCAAGAGCAAGGTCGCTCACTCTTATCCTGTTCAGGAGGCTCCAGGATGTCACTGTCTGTGTCACTGGGAATATGCCAAGGCTGTCGGATGGCCAATAACTGCTGGTAAAACTCATCCTGAAATGGAAAAAAGATCACAAGCAATGGAAGATGGGAGTCATTCATTCTGTCTGTGAAAACACTGATGAAAAGAAATTATATTCCTTTTGAAACAGTAGTCAGTCAATAAATAAAGAGAATATGGAGTCATCTACAAATCCCATACACATATGAAATGCTAAAAACAAAAAATTCCAAATCCCTCCTTTGAAAAAGTAACGTAAATTCTGTAGCAGCTGAGCAGCTGAAATCTATAATCTATGCAAAAATAGCAAAACAGCATTCTGGTCCCAGTTGTTACTGTAATGATTTGCTTGTACTGAATTCATTTGAAGTCCATAAGATAAGAATGCACCGAAAAAATTCTCCATTTATGATGCAGTCTTTCTTTCCCTTTAAATATAGTTTAAAATAGTTTCATATCATTGCATTGTGTTTTATTTACGTTGTGTAGCATGTTCAGACATTGATGGGGAACAGATTTAAAAGATATTCTCATGTTCGATATGCTCCATTTATCCTTGGGCTCAAACCAGTGACCATCTTGGTGTGAGGCAGCTGGGCCAACCACCACACCACCGTGTAGCCCAGATGCCTTGAAATCTGAAATTCCTTTAGGGGGCCATAGACACAACTTCCCCTAGCACGGAGAAAAACCATTTATTCCAAAAGTATGGCTTCATAGGAGAAGAGTCTAAACCTTTCATTAAATAACCAAACATTTGGTGCATCAGTAAAGAGAGAAAGAAAAAAAGGACCAGGTTTTTAGGTTTTTTGTTAAAAGGAGAGAGGTTGGTAGACAGTTGTGATCATGGCACCGTCCCAAAATGTCTGACACAGGTTACCTCCATCAAATTTAATAGGAGCTCTTATTTCCATGGTATGCAAAACATCCAACATTTGACATTTGCTGTACTCTGCCTGCCTAAAAAAGTTAAAACATATCCAAAGATATATGTGTACAAAATCGGTTTTATGAGTGCTTAACATGAATATAAGTAAGTAAAATTCCCACACATTTCTGCAAAAATATATTAAATGCAATTATTGATTCAGTTTCCTTCTTTTCACTTTTACACCAAGCTATATGTATATTTTTGGGAATTAATCCAAACAAGAGGCACTCACTACTATGCTATGCTATGCTTTGCTATACCGTACTATAAACACAGCCATTAAATGTACTACATTCTATACCTTAGATGTATGGACATATGATTGGCTTCTATACCTTAGACAATGAATGCTCCAATGGGAACATCCTCACTGTAGGTTTGTTTTATTTTATATATACATTTAATGGCAGAAATCTAATTTTAATGAACCATATGAATAATTAAAAAAAAAACTCATTAGCTTCCTTTTATTCCTGTTCACCCAGAATGTCTTTCAGGATTCTGTCACTCTCTAACCAGTTTTCAGTTTTTCTACAAGGGACCAGGTGGCCTCAATAAAAGCAGACTGGGTGCACCGTAGTAGTGTTTTGGATAATGTCACTAGGTGTCAACTGGCGTAACTGTCAAAAAGTATACAAAGGGACTGTAAAACTCCTGCCCACTATTAAGAAAGCCTTCAAAAAAAGGCTCATATTTAACAGCGCTGCTGTTAAGTAGATCATGAAAGAAATATAAGAAAGAAATCCCACTGAAAGTACCTCTTTAATGCCAGGCTCATTTTTCCACAGTAAATTGACATCCTACTGTACAGACCTCCATGACTTGCCACCAAACCCCACACGAAGTGTGTGTGTTTGGCTGGTCATGCCTGTGTCAAGCCTCTCATGTTTTATACTCCTGCTTTATTCTCCTCACATGCAGAGCACCAGCTCATTGTCATCCTACCAAAACATTATCATAAAAGAGGGTCAAATTTGAAGCTCATGACCCAAAGTTTTATTCTATTCTGTTCTATTTTTTACACAGAGTGAGGACACTTGATCTATTTCACAGTTACATGAACGCCTTTTCAATTTGGAAATGAACTGAATTTGCTCATTTGCCTTCGAAAGGATGATCTCTTCCATCTCTTCCATTTTCTGAAAGCGACCGTTGATTACATATGGAGCTGCAGGCAGCAGACAGTAAACTCAGCGTCACATAAAAACTGGTGAAGGAGCAGAAGTAAACAGCTTGGGTGACTCTGTCTAGTTAAGCAAACATACAAAACAGTAAGTGCAAAAATAACAATTTTCTGGTTTGGTGTGCAGCGCTTTTTGTCTGCCTGACCTATAATTTTTGGAGACTGGTCATGACTATCTGCAGGATGTCAAAAACAATCCTCCCTAAAATCAGCTGTTACCAGGATTAGTCACTTTTACATCTGAAAGAGTCAGGCTCACCTTTTTAGATGAAATAACTGAACTGCTGGTAGTTTTTTTTTGTTGCTTTTTTTTGCAGACAGACATGAAAATTGTATTTAATCTCTCGTCTGAGTCCTGCAAGGTGAAGGCTCTTCCAGAGGTATTTGTGTTGGAAGCATGGGAGTTTTTAAAGTGATTGTAACCACAGTGCAACATAATCTCCTCTTCAGTGGTCGTATTTTTTAAACAAAACTGACATGAATAAGTGCCTATGTGAGCTCTCGGCAAGGAAGGAAAAGTTTCGGTTTGGGGGTCTTACCTCTGACAGATATGCCCGAAGGCTGGCACCGAGGCTGTCTGTAGTGCTTAGACCTGGAGGGGTGAGCAGCGGTCGGGGATGTGTTGGCTGACTTGTGGGAGTCACAGGACGGCTCCGTGACCTCCTGAAGGTCACCTCTTTATGAGATCCAGGGTTGAAAGTGGAGCGTGTCAGCAAACTGTTCGGGGTCAAGGGCCTGCTGGGTGTTCTGGGGGTTTGAGTCCTGCTCCCAGGGTTGCTGGGAGATTGAGTCCGACCCACGACCAGGGTGGTGGGCTTGGTGTTTAGCAGAGGGAGGCCGATGCTACAAGGCTTGCCAGAGAGGCTGCCAGCTGGAGACTGGGGTCTGGAGACAAGGCTGGGGAGAGGAAGTGTGTCAGGTAGTGTCCTGTGGTGCAGAGGGGTGTGAAGTAGACTGCCATGAGGATTATTGGAGCTGCGACTGGTCATCTTTCCTACTTCTGCCAGTTTGGCCAGGTCCTTCTCAACCTCTGTTGAAGAGAAGGAGATGATCCAAATCAAAATGAGTAGAGAGCTTGTATATTTTTGTAAATAACCCCCCCCCCAAAAAAAAAAATTAAAAGACAATACTTGAAGTCATTTTTAATGTAAGCATGATGGAGGCTGTAATGCTTTGTATGAATCACAGTTAGAACTTCCAACATTCCAGCATAATGTCAGGCTTGTTTTGATCACTATGCAGAGGCTGCGCAATAAAGCTGGTTTACGTCCCACCGGACAGATGATTCACAAATTTTACTGAGCATTAAAGTGGGCGAGACTGCTCGCTTTAATCCTTCTTCTGGGTAATGATGACAATATTTATAGACCTTGTAAACTGTGGTGAATCCGGCTTCCTCTATTTGAAAAAGTCCCAAGCTGATATACAGTAAGTCCAATATGTCTTGGCCGCGGCGGGGGGGGGGGGGGGGGGGCGGGTGGGGGCGGGGGGGGGGGGTC
>JAVQJG010029645.1:0-22836 GCA_036024015.1 Craterocephalus amniculus
CAGAACCTACAACCTGAGTTCTGTGTAACTTCCTCATATCGCCGCTTACAGTTTCAAATAGCAGCACCATTCAAACGTCTTTAGCGTCATGTGCGCTCTGTTGTTGTGTGGGGAGGGGGGCGTGCTTCAGTGTGTGTTTGTGATTGGTTTGGAGGACGTTACGACTTAGTATCAAGCCACATGATAGGCTGTAATGAAAAAAGAAGAGTGTGTTTTCTCTGTCGAATTTTATATCGACCCTCTTTTTTTTCCTATCGCACTATTTTCGATATATATCGTTATCGAATTATCGCCCAGCCCTACTATTAATTGATTATCAGTTAATCGTCGATAAGAAATTACTCGAAAATAAAATAAATTAATTGCAAGCAATCGTTTTGAGTGTAATTTCTTGGCAGCACATGCAGTAGAACAAGAGAAGCTGTCCTCTGACCACAGACATAATAATTTATTATATTAAAATCAGATGAAATTAAATTAAAAATAAATCTGTTTGCATCGTTCTGTGAATGTATTGTTCCTGCTGTTAACCCTTTCATGCATGAATTAAGAAAAACAGATATTTTTCAGAATACAGTACCTTACATCCATAGACATTTACAGTGATGCTTTTATAGTTCTTATTATTTTATTTATTTAGTGTATTTTTATATTTTATTGAAAAATGATTAATGAAATATGCTTTTCATATCTATATGATATGATGGATATTCTATAAAAAATTTGGTTGTATTGTTTTCTTTTCCGGTTTCTCACAAAAGGAAGTTTGATTATTACAATGTATGACCATAAATAAAAAAATATTTATTCTACACTGAATGACAGTGTATTGCATGACTCACTGATGTCCCCTGAAGTGGCAAAATTACAAATGAATCCCACAAATGAATATACTGGAAAACAGCTGTCAGACAGGCGTCTACTGTAGTGGATGCTATGCATGAAAGGGTCAAGAATAAATCTGTCATTTAGGGAAATTATTTGCTTTTTCGGAGAAAGGAACCTTTTGAATCAGAGAAATTCCGCTTCTGGAAAAAAAAAGCCACTTATGAATTCATTGATCGCTAAGATAAAAACAACTATCGATAAATGAATTACTTGATGAATTTGCATCCCTACTTTCATATATGGGTGAGTTTAGGGTCATGTGTGAATTAGGTTGTCCTGAGAAGTTATCGAAAGCTTTAAAGGAGGGAGATGGAAGATTAGGTTGGACTAAATGGATAATAAGAGAAAGGGAAAATAAAACTTGGAGCAGCACAACATCCGGTAATGCGCTGAGCGATTTAGTTGCTATTTTGTGACCATTTTCAGCTAATATAATAATGCCATAATGATACCTAAACTTTAATGTTTTCTTTTGTGGGTATTCTTTAATCACTGGGGCATGTGTTACACCAAATGACATGACAGTAGCTGATGGGGGGCTCTTACAAGGTTTTTCACAAGGTGCGGAGAGCAGTTAGAGGTAAACTTTTTCCTTCATCGCAATCCATCTCGATATGATTTCTTTTGGTCAAGTAATTTACACCCTTGAGTAGGGCTGTCCCGATACCACTTTTTCCACTTCCGATTCCGATACAGAGGGTTGAGTATCGGCCGATACCCGATACCGATACTTACATTTTGTTATGAGAAAAATATTGTGTCAAACCTCACCTCAAAACCGTAAGGTGCAACTGATAAAGTCCACAACAGAAGGTGTGAGAAAAATTGAGTCATTAAATATTAACCAATGAGTTAATTTAGAATAAAAGACTTTGTATAACACACGGCACATTTAACATTTCTGTTGTAAGAAAAAACAACCTGAGTAAACCCTGTAGAAAATGAACTAGGGAGATCTCGTACAGGGTGCTGAAGTCAAAGGGCTGGATAGAAAATGTTGATCACCTGGTAACGGCAACAGTATCGACATATTTCAATGCAGGCCGATACTTTCCGATCCGTGTTTTTTCGTTGGTATCGGCACCGATACCCGATACTGGTATCGGATCGGGACAGCCCTAGAACCGACACTAAGTGTCCTGTGGAGAAGATGCTTGATATGCTACCTTAGAGCTGAAAGAGAAAAGCAACTGGCTGCCTAACTGTGAGAGGAACAAACAGGAAAATGTGGGCACAGATATGACTGAATACATCAGGAACTGTACGAGGATGGTGCCAGGGAGGATTGTGTTTGCCACTGTCCATGAGGGGGTGTATGTCTGAATATAGGGATTACATATCCACATTATAAAATCAGAACTGAAAAGGCTAATAGTCTGAGGAACATGCTGTTTGTGTTGCTGCTTAAGCAAAAATCACTGCCAGCTAAAAGGCAGTTGGTTTTTCATCTGAGCTTTTTAGTAGAAGTTCATCTGAAAATCCCTTTGTTTTTCTTTCTTCTTACTCATATAGAAAAAAATGAAGTAGTGATGTA
The DNA here is from genome assembly GCA_036024015.1 of Craterocephalus amniculus. NCBI lineage: Eukaryota > Metazoa > Chordata > Actinopteri > Atheriniformes > Atherinidae > Craterocephalus > Craterocephalus amniculus. The sequence goes on from JAVQJG010029645.1 coordinate 2,423, forward strand.
AAGGCATAAGTTAAAGGCATCAACTTCAAGTTTGCATAATTATTACATTCTTTAATATGGAAAGAAAGAAAGAACCGGTAATGGGTGTAACGTTTACTCTGACAAATATTTCAGCTAACCGGTAGAAATCGATTCGATCAGATTCCAGCTGACATGTTTGAAAGAAGGGGGTTTTATTTTTTTATTCTTTACCTTTTGACCATCAAAAAGCTCAATAATCCGAAAACTCTCAGTTTTCAGTTTCTGCCCTGTAATTTGTTGCGTCACGTTACTCCCACATGGTGCATGCATGTTCAGAAGCAATGGGAATGAGTGTTTACATGCTTGTTAATCAGGCCGTGAGTCCTTCGATTGGATTTAAAACACTTTCCAATGGAGTGCTCCATGTAGAGGCAGCTACTGTCCCATGTGTAACGTTAATGGAAAATTGACATTTACTATATGCATGCACATACAATAATAAGTGGGTATCTTCCTCCAACACACAGCTGCAAGTCTGTGGCTGCAAAAGGAAACAAGCCTGAAACATGCGCCAACAGCAAATAAAATATCACACGGTGCTGTTCCCAAACACAAGGTCAGAAGAACCATATGTTAAAAACGCTACATACTTTCTTCAACATGCAGTTCAAGACTATGACATCATGTACTTTACAAAAAGAGCGGTGCCGCTGTTAGCATGGCTGCCTGACGACTAGTAGGCCCCTGTGTGGTTCATGTGGAAGCAGGGAGTGAGTGTGAGCATGAGTGGGTGTTGTGTCTCGTTTGTCCCTGTGATGCACTGATGAAGCATCCTGCCGCTCATCTGGTGGAGCTCACCGGAATGAGTGGGAATGGAAAAAGGACGGATAGAAAGACTTATGGGGTATTAATGTTGTTGTAAGAAGCGCGACTTACGTTCATGGAGGCGTTGATCTCACTGACGGCTTCGTCGTCGGTTGGAAACTGGTAGATCTGGACCCCGTTGCTGACAAGTTCACTCATAATCTTTATCTTGAATTTATGGAGCTCGCTCTTGGAGATTGTGTCCGCTTTGGCGATGATGGGGATTATGTTGACCTAAGGAACGATGGGGAGAAAAAACAGAGAAGGTACTGAAAGCTGTTCTATGTTTAACATACAGAGTGGCTTAGTTTAACCCGATTTGATGTGCATCATCACGATCAATGCAAACAAAATATAGCTCATTGGTCACGCACATCCCATCCAATATTTCCAGGGATTTACAGATTACAGCCCCTTGTTTTGTCACCTGGTCATAAACACGCAGAGTCAACGCAAAGTTAGTTTAAATAAATTTAAGTTCAAAATGGCCTTGAAAGTAAGAGTTCAATCAGAACTCACACACACACACACACACACACACACACACACACAGAAAACCAACTGTGATTATGAAAATAAACCAGGCTCCATCTACAATCAGCAACAGATGTGCAGATATAAACACAGTTTGTCTGCATTCCTCTATACAGCTGCTTTACTAACGGGGACGATGGGAAGGACTCCCACAGATTCACTCATCAATTCCACACAGCGCCTCAGAGCGAATGCCAGTGTAGATTAAGAGTCATATTACATCCTCATCATACTTTATTGGCTCATTAATCTGCAGCCGGGTAGCCCGGATCATGTGTTAACCCTTAATAAACCGTGTTTTCTAATCTCATTCTGTGTAACAGCCTTGTATGTCCACATGAAGCAGATGGAGGTCAGATGGTTGGACGTGGCCAGTGGACAGAAATGTGTTTACTTCCCACAGAAGAGTTTTCCCAGCTGACCAAAGAGCGATCCAAAATAGCTCGGTTTGTTGTGAACTGGGACCTCCAGCTGTGACTACATGCCAGCAGCTCACATGTAAAACAATCAATGAAAAAATAACAATTAAAAAAAGCAGCTTTCTTTAGTTATAAATGTGTGTGTGTGTTTGTTTATTATTAATGTACTGTTTGCTGTTATTGAGGCAAAAAATGGCAGATTATAAGTCATTATTTAACAAAAACTCGAACAGCTCAACTCATCACCCAAGTGACATGATTAGTTTTCCCATGTCATTATTTAGCAATCTGTGTTAGATGACCTCAAGCTGAATCCTCTACATCCTAATATTAGATAACCTGGTGGTACTGATTTCCTCCCATTCAAACATTTATTTTCATTTATAACAAAAAGACACTTCTCTTAAGACTCTAATCTCAATTCCTGCCGTCAGCCATCAAAAAAAGCCACTCACCGCTGGTTGGTTTGAACCCATTTACAAGAAAAAAATTATATTTGGGAGAAAAGCTGGAGGAAAAACTTGTTCTGGTTCATCATTAGTTTTAGACAAAACTTTCTTCTAATATGTGTTCAAATATGAATGTTAATCCTCATAAAGGAAAATATTCCAAAAATTCCTTTAACAGCAAAAAAAAAATTTTTCCATGGTAACCAAAATGTAAAAGGTCTAATGAGAAAAATGTTTCAGCAGAAGCCAAAACTGTTCAAGTAAAAGCATGTATGAAAAAAAATGCAAAGCTTGGCTGGAAGTTTGTATCTGTAAGCAATTCAGTTTGTAATGCAATTAGATAAATAAAAAAAAATATATAAAAAATATCTGTAACATGAACTAACAGGAATATTAAACATTAATCTGAAAAATAACTATTGTTTTAATCTTACAGAAACGTACGTAATGTATTCTCTAGATATTTACAACCCAGGAAGTAAATTCGGCAAATTTACAAAAGCTGATGATTATTTGCAACTGCAAACCCACAGTGTTGCATCCAGAGTTGTCTCTCAGAGCCAGCTTGCTTTTAGATAAAGTAATTACAGTGCACCTTCTGGAAACTTTGGTGGAACGGAGCCACTGAAGGCAGCATGATACTCGCCATCAACACTCACTCAGCCAAATATGTGGTCTGCTGTTGTACTTACACCACTGCCATCATCTGACATTACTGTTATTATACCACTGAAGTACTTCTGAAGCTTATGTGTAACTAAAATGTCTCTTACAGTGAAACTACACAAGTGATATAAATGAAAGAAAAGCAGCCAAAGGAAATGCAGAGTTAGTTCGACAATAAATGTAACTAATATTAGCTACTTTGGAGTGGCTCGTATAAAGACAGAAATAAACCCGCTCAGGTAAAGCAGCATGTCTGAGTTCAAAGCAGGAAACTCAGAGTTGGTTTTGCAGCATGTGGTGGTTTGGATGGTGTCTGGAGACAGCTGGCAAACGCAGCGTGCCAGGTTCTGATCGCTCTGTTGGCTGGGTAGACGCTTTGTGGTCAGCGCCACCAATCTCTTTCATTCCCCTGTGTATGTTTATTCTCAGCTCAGAACAGTGTTTAGCTTATCTTTTAAAGTAATTAACGATAACTTTAAGTTTCATTCGGTGCTTTTGGGTCAAGTGAAAAAAAAAAAAAAAAGACTAAACTGCTTAAAACTCTATAAAAATATTTGACCAAGATATTGTTCATTGTTTTGTGCTCAGTGTCAGGAGACATTTGGCAGACAGGTGCAGCAATGAGTTGGTGGTTGGCAGAGGTAGCGCAGCAGGTTTTAGCCACAAGATCACCATCGGTTTTGTTCGTGTTTATTATCATTGCACCAATGGAAACAAACAGAACGGGAGCTCCCATTTCCACAGCAGCACTATCAGTGGTTATAAACACTGCAGAGGCAGCAGGCGAACCCTCTGGGACAGGATGCTGTGGATCAATTTAATGATGCAACAAGAGATTCAATTCCTGAATCACAGTGTTGTTACTCCATATTGAATTGTACAAATTATTTTATATTTCAGGCTGTAAAGCAGCTACAGATTCAATTTTTGATTTTAACTATATTTGTTCCAGTCACTCTGTCTTTTTAGAGCTTTATAACATGTACTTTAACATGCGTTATCTTTCGAACACTATTATTTGGTATCGGTAACCACCTTGTTATCTAAAGTAAACTAAAACAAACAGACAATATACTATTCAGTTGTATCTCCTCTTTCACATTTCAAGTGCTACTGCAAAGACTTCTTTCCTATCAAATGTCAAACTGAGAAAAGTGGGAACACTCAGCAGCATTTGGGGAAACAGACACACCAACCAGTGTGTGCAGAAATGCTCACACAAAGGCTTTGAAAAAGCCACAAATCAATGCGTTACTGAGAGAAGCTATTGACTGACATACAACTGAACTGCACATTGACCTGTAAACATGTCAAATACGAAAATGTCCGAATGGAACGGGCGTGATGACGATGTATTTATCAATTGAATCCTAAACATATTTGTGCTGGATGGACAAGAAATTCCAAAAGCTCTTGGTTTGCCTTCATTACACAGCCAATATTTGTAGTTGCAAATATGCAAAATATGTTGACTTCTTGGTGTTAAAACCACGAATAGAGGGAGAATCTACCACAAGAATCCACTCAGCTTAAGTCTAGCTTATTTTTCCTACAAACAACCAAGTGAGATAGTAAGTCCACTTGCATGAAATGGAAACCTGCACGTCTACTGGGTCATTTTCCTTTCAGCTTCATTCTTTTCAAACAAAGAATCCCCACGTTGCAGTGAAATTCACACAGGTCTCAGTGAAAAGGAGGTTGGATTTCAGCAACAGATATCTTTCACACACAAAGGATTACTGGGAGTCAGTGTGTTCTGGCCAGAGGGCAAGTGTGTGAGTGTGTCAGTGGTGTGTTACCTTGCTATCCAGCTTCTTCATGGTGACCAGGTCTAGGGACTTGAGGGAGTGTCCAGTTGGGGCAATGAAATATAAACAAATGTGGATCCTCGTGTCGTGGTAGTTAAACAGAGAGCGCTTGATCTTCAGCTCTTCCTGAAGATAGTTTTCGAACTGAGTGTCGATGTAGTCAACAATAGGCTTGTAACTGCGGTGAGAAGGACAAAAAACAAAACAGAAAAAAACAGGATTTATGTCTGTGTGTAAAAGCTAAATATTTGTCTTCTTATTCATGCATTAGTAATGAATATAAAAAGGAAATGTGGAGCCGTCTCTAGGGGAACGAACTGTTTTCAAGTGACTGTGTGATCTGATTCGAAGCCAAGATCTCAGCTTAGAGTTGTACAGCTCAGCTTCGTACGAAATGTGTTCAGCTGACTGAAGTCCAGATGAAACTAATGACGGGGCTACAAAAGAAAAACAGCCTGCATGTGAAGCAAAACATTTTCTCCCTCATCAATATTACAGATTTATGACCTGCATAAACAGAGGAGATGCGTTCAAACATTTAAATATCATCAATCCTTATTAAATACATGGACACAATTATTTTTCACATTATGAAAATAAGCTCTCCTTGCTAATTACATTTTGCTATCAAATTAAATCACAGAGTAATACGCCCCCAGTGGACTAGTGAAAAATTAAAGAGGGCGTTTTAAATACTGAACTATTTGCTTATCTTTTCATTTTAAAAGGTAAATGTTCCAAAAGGTTCAATGAAACTGGGCTGGCTGTTTCTAAAAGCTCTTCTCTATTCATTTCAACCACAAATCGGGCAAAAGAAAGAGCTAGTTTCAGACATTTTTTCTCTACAAAGATGTAAAAGTGTCTAGCCTTTGGTTGACGCCGCTCGTTGCCTTGGAGAGCAGCAGCAGGCCCTCACACCACGCATAAGGCCGCAACATGTTGCAGGTCAGCTGTCATCTGCTACTGCTGTAGGAGTTAACCAGTGTCATAGTATGTAAAACCTGCGTTGATCCCAAAGTTTCATCCATAAGAGAACATCCAGCTTCGTATGCTCTCCACCACACACACAGAAAGAGTGCGCGTCAGGAAACATGGCAAGCTGCAGAAAATCTGACAAAAATATCAGATTTTAAAATGTTTTTTGAGAGGTGAAGACGGAAAGTCGATCCAGTGGGACGAAGAAGTTAAATCTACGTTGATTTTGGATTTAAATGGGATCCCGTATTCTTTTCTAGGTTTTATTAACATCAACACCCTCTCTACAACCTAGATTATTTTCAGAGCTATTTCACTGAATGAAACAGTTTCATCAGGACATTAAAAATATTTCACTTTTTTTTCCCCAATTGCAGCATTTCTGGCTGTATTTGAGGACAAACGCTGTATTGAAATATTATTTCAGGAGTTCATGTTGATGTGTTAAATTACTACAGTAATCTGGTTACATCCAGATAACAGTTTGATTATCAAGCTAAGTGTTTAATTTAAAAAAAATAATAGTGACCTGGACTGTTGAGAATCAAACTCTTCAGAAAATCAGTGATGACATCCAGCCTGTGAAGGTAGTGTACTTTTTGAACACACTTTCACAATGCCATGATGATGATGGTAACTGAATATTTTGGTCACAACAGCCATGATATGGCATTGTCATACAGCTGCATCTCTTCTGCAGTCTGAGATCGCTCCTCACCAAACTCAGCAGATTTCAGCTGCATGTTTATGGAAAGCTGCTGTATTTAGACACCAAACAACCACCTTGGCCTTACTGAGGCATCTCTGTCTTCATCTGTCCTCTAACTCCAACTACTGATATTTACAAACAATGTCAAACATTTGAGACAGCTCTGTAAAACTATATAGTCACATTTTCTTTTAGGAAGGGGTGCATATTACTTGGATATTCACTAAATCCATCTGAAATGCATGTTTGCAGAGGCAATGACAGCAGAGACACACAATCATGGCAATAAATGCATAAATGATTATTGTAGTTCAAAGTTAAGGGCTTGTTTTTTCTTTTTTTTTTCCAACAGCTGGAAAACCTTTTACCTGTTATTTTAAAACAAGTAATGTGTGAAGCCAGCAGCAACAAAAGCATTGCTCAAAGCCCTAATTCAAGCCTTGTCCAACCTCTAACCATTATACAAATCCATTTCAGCCAATCGTGTCAATTCAACAGTGAAAACTAAACTTTGTCGGTTTTCAACACCACAGTGTCGTGCATCTGTGACCTTTCCAAGTCCGAGTGAGACATTCGTAGAAAATCTCCTGCATTTCCTGAGCCAGCACCGTGTTTACAGTCATCTATCCTCTACCTTCACATTCATCCTCAATCTTCTCTGGGGGAATGCACCAGCGCTGACCTTTTGAAGCTCTCTCGGTGTGCATTTACTGCCCGCTGCAGGGTCTGTCCGTCAGCATGTTGCTTCATACAGCCTACAGCGAAGGCTGCTATTAAGGCTGTGGAGTGCAGCTTGCTGGCTAGGCCACAGCAAGTCTGCTTCAGTCCACCGCTGAATGGTCTTTCAAAATGTAGAAAAAGATAAATAATCTTCCCAGAGAAGTAGGGTTGTCACGGTACTCGGTACTTCGGTACCAGTGCTACTGTCGGTACCTGTATTTTCATGGTACCGGGAGAACCGATGGTACCGACGAACCAGACGTGAGATGTGTACATCCACCAGCTGCTAGCCAAACAGCTCGGTGAAGGCGACTCCATTGAGTGCAGCAGGAGCAGTTGCTCCACCTCACCTCGTAGAAGTTCCATAAAAGTCCGCAAAAACTTGGTATTATTCCTCCATATTGCTCGTCCGATGTAATCCAAGTGTGCTGAGTGGGTAGCGTCCATTATTTACTCGCAACGACATCATTTAGTATATTTTTAGAGCATAAACCGCTAAAATGTTGTAGCTCCTGTTTGTTTAAATGAAGGCAAAGTGCCAGTGCATACATTTTATTCATTTATCTGTTAAAATGTATACATTGTAAAGAGATCAGTTTTTTAACAAAGGTCAGGTGGGGGATATCTTGAAAAAAATGAGAATTTTTTTTGCCGTGGTATCGATTTAAGTATCGAGTATCGTGTTAATTCATTGGTATTGGTACCGACTACTGAATTTCTGGTATCGTTACAACCCTAAGTGAAACCCAGCAGACACGGTGCAGAAATACGGACAATAAAGCCAAACTACAAGCACTCCTGCTGTGTAACACACACACAGTCAGATGTGAGTGGATTCAAGCATATGACTGCAATATTCAGGTCACTGCTGCTGGTCAGTGAGGTTAGGGGTTAACTGAGCCGCGGGGAAAGACGGCTGCTTCATCAGCACCACAGGGAAGGAAAGACAGGAGGACAGAAAAGAGAGGGAGAAAGTCATGGAAAGTAGGTCAAAGAGAAAACATGATTAGCCACAAAACAAACGACACCAGCAGCAAAACCTGCTCCGTGCCCAAGAGCCCCGGCCTCCTGAATCCTTCCCTCACGCTGGATTTACATCAGCCTCAAAACTGCTGGTGGCCTCGGTGGCTCTGAGCCTCCTGCACGCTGGACAGGCTGGCAGCGTGCTCCTGCTGGCTCGCCTCCCTAATGCAGACAAACAGTGGGCTCCCTTCCCCTCGCTGCCTTACATGGTGTTAGAGCGAGCCCTTCTGCTGTTGCAGCCCTTTGCGTGGGGTTGCTAAGCGCGGCCGATATTTCACAAACACAGCAAAACATTCACCCTGACATCCTGCTGCGCTGTCATCCTGGACAGCAGAGAAGCTTCGTCTCCTTCCAGGAACTCGCTGAATTTGGCTCGCCGCTTCTGTTGGGTCACACTGAGCCAAACTTAGTGTGACGAGGCTGCAGTTATTTGATTTAGAAAAGCGCAAACATTTAAGATTTCTTTCCCTTGTCTTCAAATAACATTTTCTGTTCTTAGAATTTCAGTCTGGTAGGATTGTTTTACAATACTTACATGGAGGAAATAAACTAAGCATGACGAACAAATCTTCCAGATTGTCTGAATACGCAAAATACTGTTATAAAAAGTGTTTTAACTAATGGAACCACAACTCTACACAGCAGGTGGGCATTTTAGAGACCGATTTGCATCCTGACCTTGGGGTTTCCGTCAGCCTCCAACTGTGGTGCATGGCCTCTCGGGGGTCTTGCAGACACCTGCTGGCCCACCGAGGGGATGTGGGTCTTGAGAGGTGCTGGAGAAAGAGCTAGAGCGGATGGCCTGCTGGGGTTCTGGGGGATGGGCAGGGCACTGTGCACCGGTTTGGGTTTGGGGAGTCCCGACTTCATTTTGGAGGCCACCAGGATGGCTGGCATCTTCTCCCCGGCTGCCTAATGACGCACTCCCTCTCCCCGACCTGCCGGCTGTCAGCGAGACCTTCGTTAAGACTCAGTTAAGATCCAGCTCTTTCTCAAACGTTATGGCTGCACCTGATCAGCCCCTTGATTGAAGTCAAGTGTGCAATCAGCCTTTGGATCTCAGGGGGGGGGGTTAACAGAACTCCATGCAGCGCCGGGGGCTGAAACCCACAACTCCCACCTGTTTCCCCTTCTCCTGAGCTCATGTGAAAGATCCCAAATGTCCCAGAATTACTGGTAAAATGCGTCCAGATAGAAAATGTTTCACAACTTCCAGGAAAGAAATTCCAAAATAATTACTTCCCACTCGCAGGAATTCCCAGTTGCCTGATGGCGGTCCGAGCGCTGCATGCCATTTATTCCCAGTTCTGAGTGAGAGCGAGCGATTGGTCCAACGATCCTGCTGGAAGCAGAGCGGTTCCTCTCCCACAGAGCCCCGCTAATTACACCATCGCTTCAGCAGGACAGGAGGAAAGCCCGAGCTTCATCAGGGAGAGAAGAAAAAGGGAGCAGAAACAGAGGTGGAAAGGAAAAAAGAAAAAAAGGAAAAGCAGCAGCGATGCAGCGACCGTTCGCCTCAGCCACTGCTCAGCCTGTAACTGCACAGCCTGACAGGCAGCACACTCCACTCCACTGCCTCTCTCCCTCTCTGGTAAGTCGTGCTTAGCAGCAGGTGTGGCTTAGATCGGAATGACATATGTGGAGAAAGGGCTCAACACACATCAGAGTTCCTCCAGCCTGTCTGCCTCTTCTCCTCTGCCCGCCTTACTCTCTATTCATACCAAAACGCCACATTTGGCAAACGATTTAATCTCATCTTAGGTTTAAATAAACAATCAGTCTGCCAGCTCAGAGTGGTGCTTGCTGGAGAAAGGATTTCCGACGGGTGAGCAAATGTGCGAAAATGTTAGGAGTTGAGTTTAATCACTCATCCAGAATCCAGTTACAGCAGGCGTCAAACATCCTGATGTTCATAGCAAAAATCACACCAACACACGGAGTGTAATCTTGTTTCATAAGCATAAGAACTGACAACTTTATGTAACCAAAGCTCCAAGACAGTTTTCCCAGAAGGCTTCGGTAAACCGTCCTTTTCTTCACGCATCAATCAGGAGTTTGACACGAGTGATTTAAAGTACATCTTGACAATAATTAGACCGGCTGTCATTTTATAAACGGAGACATCCATAAGGGAAAATAATGACTGACTCTTTTCTGTATTCGCTCATACTTCTTACTCTAATAACTTTCCCTTCTTAAATATAGAGATGGCTAATTAGTGGACTACTGTCGGATCAGCCCGACTCCCAGAAGGCTTTGTGAAGCTGCTTAAGTGTCAGCTCAGATCATACTGCAGCACTAAGGAATAAAAAAACAAGAATACGACTGAGATACATTCTCATTTTCTCCTCCTCTCATTTCATCAGCTTATGCGAGAATCAACTAGCATGTATTTTACACTGAACTACCATAAGCACAATACATGTGAAACATTTAAGATAAATGTGTCCTGAGGCACTAAATCAACTACTTTAATTCCTCTTGCCAACTGAAAGGGGAAAATCTGCTCAAATAAAACGTATTTACCTCTACAGACTGAAAGAGGCAACACGAAGAATAAAAACTTAAATAAACTAAGTTGTGTATTTATCATACTGGGCCAGTACAGTCAATAACATATAAGAGGCCGTTTCTTGCCCCACTCACACCCACTGCAGCTGTGGAAATTTCTTAATTTAAGATTTGTCTCATTCTGAGGTGTACAACTTTGTATCAGTGCAATGAAGTAATAGAGCATCAGTCGACACAAAATGTTAGTTTATGATGTTAAATTTGAGATTTTTTGGTTTCACAAACCACAACAGTTGCACAAGCATCACTTTTAGCTTCTACAAAGGAGCAGAAATGATGTCTGTAGCTTCAGCATTATGGTAACTCTAAAGATGGCCAACAAAGCAGAGCAACACTGCACTAAATGAATGCACGCTGAAAGCAAGTCTGCTTTGCAAAAATCAAATGTTTGTGGGAAAAAGGCTCATTTGAGAAACCAATTTGCTCCTTTGAATCTATCACTTACTGAATTTTATGCCCACGACTCACTTGTTACAATTTTTCCAACCCTAAAAAGCCTGACCTGAGAAATGATGGGAATATTTTTTTGATTTTCTGAAGTCATTCTTTGGCTCTTTAACAAAATGTTGAAAAAATGAAAATATGATTGGCATATCTGTACACTTTCTGCGATACCTCTGAATTGTTGTAGCACAAAATGTGCTATTCGAGTGCATTTGAGTGGGTTTAGAGCTTCTTTTTTTTAACACAAGGTGATGCAAATCCATCTCAGAAACTGTGCCAATAAGATACATGCATAAATGGTTAAATAACTGAACCACATTAGCCAGGATGATTCCACAGTCTGCATGCACAGGTTTTTACTTCATCAGATCCTCATTTTTGTTTCACTGAATTAATTTTTCTGAAGCCAAGTTTGAGTTTATGTTTCTGCCACTTTCAGCTCTGACTCTCAGATTTGTGAGTTCTGGACTTCATGCCACTGCAGGACTTCTTTCGTTATATAATGATGAATTGGTTTCTTTCACCTGCCTGATTCTGAGTTTGGGTCCACTCACACAGATTCTGTGATAATTACATGTGATTCAGGAAGTCATGATGGTATAGCACGCACCACACAATGAGATGCTAGAACTGAAAGAAAAGAGATTTCAACATTAATGACAGTTCAAATTAATCTACTGTAAATATAAATTAGCTTACAATTGACATATTTGGGTATCTGATTTCTCAGTGTCAAAAATTTAATCGTCAGCATTAACACGATTAAAAGTCCATAATACCCAACACCAAATTCTAAACAAGATGAAAATAAATAAATTAAATTCATGTAAATCTACAAATAATTTGATCTAAAAAGATGCGTAGTATGTGTCAAAACAAAAATTACTTTTAGATTGAAAGGTAGTCTACAGACATTACAGCATGCAGCATATTGGGGAACTGCTTCTCAGCAGCAGCAGTAACGTTCATGATGACCCTGTTTGGACCAATTTTAGAAAGCTGGCTAAATTAACTTATCAGTTCTAAAGGTAATCCATCCAACAGCTGCTATGCATTTCCACTCAGTCTGTAGGTGACAGAAACAACGTCAGGACTTCAGCTTGAACAAACGGTGGCCAGCTGGTGGAAAATGAAGGTCCATCATCTGAGAATAATAATAATAACTTTACAAGATTGCAATTTTAAAAAAAAATCTTCTCCATGTTTGAAACATTTCTGTATGATCCAACAAACCAATTCTTCTCTCCATGGATCTGTGTCATCAGTGTTTACTTGACATGACAGGTCACTTCTCAAACATGGCTTACAAGAAATAATCCAAAAAAATCAAATTTGCAGAAATGACCAGAAACACAAGAAAGTGCAAGCCACAAAATAGAATCGCACTCTTTAGCAGCTCATATTGACAAAATGTGTGTATGTGTGTACGCAGCACACACAAATACACACACAGACATTCACATTCACACTCTGAACAGATACTTTTGTAAGGATGAGATTAATCCAGGGGAAGATGTGTTTAGTATGTTAATCTTAATCCTGTTAAAGTAAACCTAAATTATGCAAATACATGTATCTGATTATTATTTAATGTCATTTTAGTGTGTGTGTTTGTGTGTGTGTGTGTGTGTGTGTGTGTGTGTGCATACGTGTGGCTACATATACAGTCGTAAATCAAATATTCCCTTAAATTGCAAGTTGACTTTTTATTTATCCTTGACATCTTAACCCTGAACCTGTGTCTTTAATATTTTTTTTTCATTCAATCCAAAGGGGTTTGATGTCTCTTTGTAGCTCACAGTCATCACTGACTAAACTTCCCTCATGCACCATCACTTGAATCCACCCGTTCTTCATAACACCTCAGCCTGATTTAATTCTGTTACATACTGCTTGCTTTCAGGCGAACCATTACAAGTTTTTCCTCCTGGAAAAAAGCCTATTTTCACCTGATGTCTCCTCGTGAGTGCATGTGGGACTGTATGTATATACATGTATAGTCACAGATACACAACCTTATCAGCTAGAGACCCTGAGTGGAAAGCCCGGGCGGCTTGTATGATTCACAACAGCCAGATCCTGACAGGACAACACAGCAGAGCTCTTTGAAACATAAAGGAAAATACATTAACTCCACCCTGCTTGCCTCACGTCACTCTCATTTGGAAAATGGGAAAAAAAGAAAAGTCTTACATATCATAACAAGGGAAACTTCCATTATTTTCTTTCCCCTGTGATGCTAAACATGCCAGACTGTCGCGGATCAGGACGCAGAACTTCACACAGTAGGAAAAAGAAAGGGAAAAAAAAAGAAACAAAGTCAAAAGTGATTTATGTTGCAACCTTTGAAGATACCTGATGAGAGTCCAGTACAGTCTAATAATAGAGCCGGGTTGGCGGGAAATGGGCGGCATTGACAGTAATAACTAGGACACCCAGTGCCACGCTCAGCTGTATGTTTATACTGTATTTTTTCCCAGAATAATAAACATTCATGTGGGGTAGATGGCGGGTGTTTTCGGAGAGTTCTGTGGCCGTGGAAACAGATTCATGTCAACAAGGATTATATAGGAAATCCATAGGCGGTGTACTAAATTACCGATATCTGCAGCCTTGAGTGGAGCTTTGCTGCAGACTTCCACTGAGCCCAGCTGTTATCAGCTCTGCAGTATTGACACTTGCACATTTAAATGAGAAATCAGGTGGCTGTAGTTTGACGGAGAAATAAACTGCATGAATTTCAGCTAAGCGGTCAGCATCAGCGCCACAAGATGTGGAGTGTTTTCCTGCATTACAAGATGACCAATATTTATCTTCTAAAACCTTCTGAGTCCACGTAATGACACAGATGAGCTTTTTTTTACCCAAAATATGCAGCCTTGTGGAGCAAATACTCAACACCTGCCAAAGCAGAGAGCTTCCCATGTCCTGCATTTATTTTATAAAAGAGTAGGATGAGGCTTCTTTGGTTTTGACTCATCAAAAGCAACTTTTTTTATTTGGATTTAATTTCCTGGTTGAAGGTTAATCTGTTGGGCATGTTTTGATCTACAAAGCAACATTCTGAACCATCCCACCTACTAATCTATATTCCATATCTTCCTTTTAATTCTAAGTTTGACACATCTAATAAACACATTGAGAAATTCCAATCAAAGAAACATAACTGCACATCTGTTGTATCGGGGTCACATACTGCATGCACTTTGAACTTTTTCCTGCTATTTAACAAGCCTTCACTTAGAAAGGGGGACAGCAAAACATAAACTAATCACAGATAGTCATTCTACTGATTCATGTGCACAGAACTGTTTTTTATTGTTGTTGTTGCTTGTTTTGTTTAAGCCACCAAAGCTCCTACAGTTCTGCAGTCTTTTTGCATTTGAACAAAATAGCCAATGTTGCACTGAATAAAAAAGGCTACAAATACCTCGGACACAACAGAATGGGCAGTGGAACCGCCTGTCAGGCTAAAATCTGTGTTAGGCACTAAAAATCACATGGTTCATAACTCATTAATTTTGATGTTATTTGATCTGAAAATTCCTCATAATAAGGGGTGTATCCTTTTTGACTGACAGATGCCACACATGCAGCAACAGGAAGCAGGGATTAGCATAGTTGTGGTTTTATACCAGCTAACAGCACGCCTTAGCTTTAGCCTGCCGACCTCCGTTAGCTGGTTAGCTCCTTTTAGCTCCTGTTAGCTCAAAGATGGCAACAGTGGGAAGCTCCTCCGCAGGTCAGGTGGAGGAAGGTCTTTACATCTGTTTTACAATCACTGGTTTTCATGCATTACTGCCAGCCCTTCCACAAAACAATCAAAAGTGTTGGACCAAATCAGACTATATTAAAATCCATAGAGGAAGCTACAGACAGGGATGGGGGTGGAAATTCTGATGCTGGAATCCTGTAGGTCTGTTGACACTGGCATATTTCCTCTTTTTTCAAATCTTCTCAGCTCATTAAATCCTTTCGCTCAGCATGAGCCTGAAAGCTAAGAAACAAAGCCAATAACATCACATATGGTCGATAAACAGTTAATGTAGTTCGACATATGTTTAACAACAAGACCGGCTTGCTGTTCAACCAAATCATTCTCCCATAATCAATGTACTTTGACAAAGAAAAAAAATGGATGGTGGTTACACACAACCCCCTGTTGTGATCAGAGGCTGAGAAAATGAAGGATAAATATGATTTAAATGAAGATATAAGGGGGAATATTTGCACCCACCTGGTTAAAGCTGGAGTAGTAGGTGTGTGTTATTAGGAATGAATTTGCAGATTACAGCATTAACTAAAAACAGAAATAAATGCACATATGGTTCATGTATACAAGTTCAGATTCAGATAAAAATCTTTGGTCATTTCTCCACTAAATCTCCACATTTACATTCAATATAAGCATAAAATTAAAATGTGTTCAGACTGCTGACTGCGCTCCTCATCCACCATCTTCATTCAAACAACCATCTTTACGTTCTAATATTCATCCACGGGAAACTGAATGAAATTGCACCCTGCTCCACACACGCATGCACACACACTTCCCTCACTTCCTTTTTCATTAGCAGAGTCAGCGGAGCAGAACTAGTGGGCTCTCGTCAGCAGGGGCTGCGCTAACTGGAGCAACGGCCTGACATTTTCAGCGTGACGGCGCGGGATCTCCGACTTGACCTACACGCCATTTCTTTGCACGCGCCTCCGCGCATATCAACACGTGCGCATGCCGCTTTTCACGATTATGAACAGTGGCAGCTCTGTGAGGCCGGAGCGTGGCGGAAAGGAAGTGAAGCCCAGCAGGGCTGTGGCATGGCTACAATGACTACAACACAGTGTTTGGCCAAACACAAGCACACAAAAACAACAACAAACATTATGTGTCTGTACACATTCAACACAAATTGGTCCCAGGGGACGGAGCTGAGCCGGCGGGGAGGAGGAGAAAGTCCTGTTTGCTTGTGGAACCTGAAACCAGACTACAACAAACCAGATAACACTATAGAGTCAGCTGAAAGGAAGCAGTAGAATGAGGCTGTCTGGGTCCTGCTGTGCGCTTGTGTTTGGATGTGACTCTGCTGTTTATGTGTGTGTGTGTGTGTGTGCGTGTGCGTGTGTGTGTGTGTGTATGAGGTCTAAACAGGTCTTTGGGTCAGTTACTGGTACGGTAGGTTATCCTGTAATTATCATACAACATGCCACCTACACGAATCACCGCCGAGAGCCAAATCCTGTCTGTTCAGAGCGCAGAGCATCAAAACACACACGGCCATAATAACATGTCGTTTTATTGCAATTTCAGCCTGGAAAGTTAGAGAAAAAGTTCTCTTGTCCACCTAATTCTCTAAATAAGGAAACATAAGTGCTGGCAGGGTAAGAAGCACTGTGTTATCTAAACTACTTTACTGTAAATGAGACAAATGAAAACACAAGCTTACCATAAACGTTTAAAGACAACTTTTACTGGAATCATTCATAATTAGATCATCACCCCCCCCCCCCCTTCACTCATCAGGCTGATTTCTTAGGCCGGGTCTCAACAACATTTTCCAGTTCACAGAAAAACAAACAAAAAAAGTATTTAAAAAGAGTCACATGAAGGCAAAGATTTTTTACATTTTGAATATTTTTAAAAAAACTACAGGAAACTGAACATTTCACATGACAATGCTAACGTCCATGGAAGACACCGCTTTAAAGCCAGCGCTTACTCAAACAGTAATCTCTGTGCTCAATTAAAAACTGGCTAAAATACACGCAAATGTTTCCTGGCCATTAAGGAGATCATGAAAAACATCTTCCTATGGCCTCAGCTGTCTGAACAACGGAAAGACTGAAGGGACAAAACACACATGCTTTACTGAACTATCTATGATAAGTGAAAATCACAGCAATAGAACAATAAAGTCCAATAATGAATTTTTAAATAACAAAATATGTTTATGATGCTTGTCGACATCAGAACGTTTAGATTCCTTGAAAAAATAATTTGAAAAAAACAGACAGTTCATAATTATCCGACTGCTTTTACTCATTCATAAAGAAAGTAGCAATGTGCAGTTAGAAAGAAAACTTAGGATACTGCATATAGTGATGTATCGTAGAATGTAATAGTTGACAGTATTCTATTGTAATTGAATCGTAGACCAGTGAAGATCCACGGCCCTAATCTGTTCTTGCTTATTTGCCCCTCAGTGGAACCTCCTCGTAAAACAAGTATTACACAAACAAAGTTTCCTCTGTGAGCATTTGGGTAAAATTAAAAGAATTTCCGACCATAGTCTTTCAGGATTTTGCTCTGAACAAATCTAAACCAACACAGAAACATTCAATCCAATTTTAACTTGAAAACCAAGACTTGTTTCTGAAGCAGCCCTTTAAGTACCTGACAAAATCTCCCTACTATCCAACAAACTAGTCAGAAGAATACACAAGCAAACATGCATCTGAAGATCTCTGCAGCATGCACTAAACAACATGACCTGGCTAGGGTGAGCAGAAAGTGAAACACAGAAAAGTCTTACGAAAAACACGTACGTGCAGCAAACACACATGCACTCAGACAGAGAGGGTAAAAGCGAGACAGAGGAGACAGCAGCACCCAAACAACAGTCTCCCTTTGGTGAACCGAGGTGACAGATAAGGCAAGCAGACAGAGGCTACCGCAGCCACAGCTCCGAGGTTTGAGCCGGTGTTTGAGTTTCGTAAATAGGGAGGGAACCTTCCAATGACCTAAAGACCTACATCACACTTCAAAATAAGCATTTTGCCAAGTGATAAAGTGAGAAAAAGCAGATACATATAATTTAGTCAGCTTAATTAAGCAGCACTAATTAGACTTTTCAAGTTATGTTAGTTTTTTTTCTGATTTTAAATATACAGTGGCAACAACTTCTAAGAAACCCCAATCTACTGTTATCATTTTTCAATATTAACAACTTTTTGAGCCCTTGTACTCAACAAAGAGACAGTGATAAATATTTTATGATTGTCTGAGGGGGAAATAAAGGACAACAAATGTCTGAGAGCAATAGGGACTCAAACCCAAATCGTACAGATTTTATAATGTCCACAAGTCAACATTAGCTCAGCTGACCTCCTTTATACCTTCCAGTGTGCACAAAGAGTCTTGATGAGAAATTTGGCCTAAATATCCAAAAACATTAAAATCCCACCCACAGGCAAGTGACATTCACATGCAGCAGCCTCTGTGTCTTAGTGGAATAATCAATATGGGTGAGATTAAAACTGCACTATGTCACAGTTCTGCATGAAGCAGCACATGTACGTCAGCCCCAGGCTTATATCTCAATTATCCCCTAACTGCTGTGTCACAAAAGCACTTATTGCATTTTTTTTGTAAAGGGAGACAGATCGTAGACAGAAAAACAGAAATTTTGGATCAACCACTAACAATCGGGTTAAAGGAAAAAGCAGCAGTTGGCTGGGGATCAATTGTGCACATGCACTGGTTCACTTTCAGTATAGTTGGGTTGGAAAGGAAAGGAAAGGAAAGGAAAGGAAAGGGAGGGGAAGAAGAAAAGGCTGAGTGAGAAGTAGCATGTTGTGCATCACTTCAATTTCAAATGAGAATTGCAATTATAATTTCAACAATGAAATAATGCAAAATGATCATGGCAGAAAACATTTTTTTAGCTTATCTGGTGAAAAGGAAACAATCAAAATGTACTTAATGCACTTGTTTAGAAAAATCTTATTTCCTCCTGAGCTCAGTATCCACATGAGATTACAGGGCTCATTATCGAGTCTTTACGAGCACCGAGCCATATCCAACAAATCTTTTCTAGAGCACATATGCACGAGTAATGGCTCATTAGTGTCATGGTTTGGATGCAGGGATAGAAATGTGAAGCAAAGGGATTCAGCTCACGGGCATTTTACCCCGAAGTCGGGCTTCCAAAACTGCCAAAGCATGCGGCCGCAGAGCATTTCAACTGCCTGATAAACTACACATGATGCAGAAAAACATCAAACCTATGCAGGCAAACAGCAAAGGATGTCAACAGAGTGACATGCAAACCAAAATGACTGTCGATGTTAATGTAAAGATGGGGAATATCCTGATTTTCACGAAGATTACAGTTCTCCTTTATGTTAAACATTACTTTTCTGTATCAGACTTTTGGGGTTTAAAATATCTGCAATCCTTAGCTGAATAAAGAAAAACGTGATGGAAAATGATGGACTTTCTATATACCTTAAGGGAGGGGGCCCACAGGCAAATGTTTAGGACTGGAGCTTAGTATCAACATGCATGAGAACGTGTGTGTTTGTTTTTATTTGGGGCGTCTTGCTGTAAAAGTCTCATAGTTCTGTAAGAATTTCAGGTCATCTTTCATATGTAGGGAGGTCATTTCACACGTCTGTTCGATGTGGACAGTGAGGGCCATGACACAACACTTAGCTTGTGCACCTTTAGGCGATTTCAGACCACTTCAAAAAACAAGTCTGTTTGCTTCTCAACTCAAGCTTTACTTTCTTTTCCCCACGATACGATGATGTCTGCCTTCAGAGCTTCTTGCTATTTTATTAAAATTTCCATTTCCCTTTAACAGTAAAAAATATCCTGAATTACTGAGAGCAACAGAAGTCCAAAGACTGACCACATATTAAAGCAGAATTTAGCTTTTTTTTAACCTTGGGTCTGTTTTTATCTTTCCTTTCATACATATGAGTGATGGAGAAAGAAACATTCAAGAGCGCTTCAGTATTTAGCCGGGCAGGCAGCTAGCAGCCCAGCTAATGATAAGTATCAGGCAACTGCTCCCATGTAAGTTCGCCCTAAAAACTTGCTTTTTTCCCGACACTGAAGTGCTCTGATTGTCCCAACGAGTGTCCGTCAACATACTAGAGGGGAGAAATAAACAAAAGTATCTGTATTAGCTGCCAATAACCAGATTTTGTTATATTTTGGTGTCTGTGTCCTGTTGTCCATGTCCAAATCTCGTGAGATTATCAGTCAGTCAATCAATCACCTTTTATTTATAAAGCACTTTTCATACAATGCGAGTGTAGCACAAAGTGCTTTAAAGCAAAACGTAAACGAGAAAAAAGATAAAAACAAATGCAAATAAAAGCATCATTACCCCTTGAATCCCCCACATGACCCATCGAACCCGCATAAAATTCACACACACACACACACGTGGTCGTATCGCCACAGAGGCTGAATATTCCTTCCTAAGAGGCGCCATCTCAACCACCATTAACTGTATCAAGGAGATGGATTTTGTGTAACTGTATTTTG